>SNQJ01S0109456.1:0-22701 GCA_010110895.2 Picea sitchensis
CATTGTAAATCTGAATTGTTCATTATAAGGTCGCAGATCTAACGATAGAGATTATGTTAGGGCTTTTTTGCCCTAGAAGGCAACCCTCTTTTATGAGGGAAATGTATTGCGTCTATGTAGGTTGGCAAGTATTGTATTCTAAGAGAGGAGACTGTGAGAGAAATAAGAGGAAGTTACAGTGAGTTTTGTTGTAGGTTGTATCCCTTCATTTTGCTGGATAATAATAAAGAAAGGACCTGGCAATTTCTCTGGTGGACGTAGCCCACACTGGGTGAACCACGTTGTCTCTCTTGTATTGTGTATCTTCTGTGTTTTATTTCCGCATTTGTTTTATTTTATTTCTTCGCAGTCCTGTTTTTCCTAACAACAACCACTACAGCCTTGCCCCAAGCACCTTCTATCCAACAGAAGCAGGTCGACAAGGCTGCAACAAAATGAAAAGATTCATTTTTCACATCGTCCTCTCATGTATCTCGATTTGTTGAGCAGCCTCAACCGCAACAGGTTCGTGACATATTTCCACAAACTAAGCAGCACGATGTCTCCAGCAAGACAAGCAGCTCACCAAGATGCAGATTCAACAAATGCTTTTCCCTCTCCCCCGGGAACTCAACACAATGGAGACAATTTCTTCCTAAGGAGGGAGGATTGATCCAGGTGGATATCGATGGCCACCCACCTTTCCAAATGGCTCAAAATGGCTTTTTGGCAATTTTGGCAATTTACTATTTTTAGCAGGTTTTAACTTCCGGGGCCATTTTGAGGGCCCAAATGAAGGTTTTTTGAGATCGAGGTTCTAAATAATAGTTAAAGGCACATTGAGGCCCCAAAATGAATCTCCTCGATGATACCTTTCCAACGAGTTATCACACGCCTAAAACGAAGATCGTATGCAAAAGTTACGACCCTGGGAAGTTGATGTACTCACTTACCCAAACGGGGCCCACATGACTTTTGGTGCTTCATCTCCCAGGGTTAGGTTTTTGGATGTCTAGGGTTTTTGGCATTCATGCTTGTTGTAAAAAGGCCTTCAGAGCCCCATTGTAATCATCTTCTTGCGAATGCGAGTAGTCGTCACATCTCTTCTCAGAGATAAGCTGCCACCATTCTAGCAAGTCTTTCACTCTGTATTTTACAGTCTCTGTACATTTCTTTCATTAATAGAAATCATGTATTACTGTATATCTGTGTTTATGGTTGCATATGTGATATATTTATGTTATATTATTGGATATACATGATATCTCTGTGCATTTCTTTATTATATCTCCGCTCTCATTTCGTGCCGAAAATAATCCAGATCAGAGACATTATTTCCAAAAGTAACTCTTCATTTTTCTTTCCTTTTCAGACTGAGAAATTTGTCTTGATATCCTGTCATATGCTTTGAACATCCATTGTCAACGTACCATTGACTCCTTTTATCTTTAGCATATAAGGATACCTCACACTCTGTTTCATTTTCTTCCATTTTTTTTTTTCTTTCCATGTATTCTTGTGCTTTTATTATTGAATGTTGGAAGTCTTTATGGGATGATTTGGTAGTCTACAATCACTAGCTTTGTGACAATAATTGTTGCATTTGTAACATTCAACATTGTAATCTTGTAATAGAGAGAATGAATTATAATTTATATTCTCTTGATTATTATTATTCTTCTTGTTCTTATAACCATATCTTTGAACATTCTTATGATTGTTCTTTCCATAAGATCTACAATCTAATACTTTATTCCCAAAATTATTGCAAGAGAAACAATAGCCAAGAAAGAGATGTTGATACCTTTTTGGGGGAGTTCTTCTTGTAGTTTTATTCCTTCTATATTCATTTTATTTTGAAGGGAGAGAATATTTATATTGATTAGAATCAGAATTTATTTTTCCTTCTTCCTTTTTTAAAGAGCTTTGAAGCGCAACTGCATAACTTTTTGAATTTTTGTCAGTTTCTTAAGATGTAGAGTTAGATCATTAGTTAGACTTATTTTGATCATAACCTAATCCTAACTTATTTCTTGATGATATTTGATTGGTAAGAATATCATCCAAGGTTCTTGAACTATTTTCAAATCTTGATTGGTTGTTTTCTTTCTCAAGTTCTCTTTTTAGAAAAACTATTTCAACCTCTATCTTTTCACAATCTAATTTTTTTTTATCGAGTTGTTTACTTATGACCTCTTCAATTCTTTTGGATTCTTGGAGTTGAGTCTTCAAGTCAATAACAATTTTTTCTGATTCTTTGATGGTTATTGAAACTTATTTTTCTCTTGATTTTTTTTCTTCATATTCTAATAGTTGTTCTCTTAATGATTTGTTCGTCTATTATATTTTCTCGGTTCATCAAGAGCACTAATAAATTATCCTTCAAGATATACTTCTCCTTAAACTTTGGAGTTTTATTCAGTATCACCAGTAGCATTGTTTTGAGTTTCTATGCCCATAAATAAAAGTTGTGTCTCGTCATCTTCACTCATGTCAGATGAACTATTGTCTTCTCTAGAGTAGAAGTTTTTCTTTTTCCTGTAGAATTTCTCCTTGTTTCCATTTTTTCTCATCTCAAGTTATTTATGGTTATAAGTATATGTCGGAAATGATGTTATGGTGTTGGCATTGATGTCAAATAGGGCCAAAATAATCAATTTAGGACATGTTATTATGGTATTGTCATTATCAAGAAGATCAAATATATCTGTGAAATACTAAATCTCGGGAGAGATACTGTAGTAGGTTATGCAGAAAACATAGAGAGAGGAATAGAGGAGTCCCTCATATTACCAGATCATCTCTAAGGTCGAACAATGCATAAAAATATCAAGAGAGAATGTGCGATTGAGTGAAGTCGAAACAGAGTTTTTCAATTAAGGAAATCTATGCAAAGGATTTTGGAGTAATTGTGATTTTTCCCTTTTGAATTTCGAGAGTAATCACAACCATTGAATCAAGGAGGAATCTTGTCATTTGTTGTAGTTTTCGGGACAATTCAAGATCGTCAAATCGAGGGTAACTCAGAGTTTGGGAATAATTAGATCTCAACCGACAGATCTAAAGCAGGAGATTTGGATGGTTTCCCAGTCGTTGGATCAAGATTCGATCTGGAATGTAGAGTCGTCTGATTTCATGGAGGAATTTCAAGTGATCTCTCAAACCATTAGATCAGTTCGAGATCTATCCTGATCGTCAGATAAAACCAAGTCGAAGGATAGCGTAAGTTTCAAGACATCGAAACTTCACCACTTCGGCGAACATTGGAGATAAGGTAGAGGCACGAACTCGCGAAGTCACTAAATCTCACCAGCTGTTAGATCAAGGAGGGATTTTGGATGAATTCTCGACCATTTGATTGAGTTCAGTGGAAGGACAATGTACTCCATGATATCCCGAAGTCTCGTATTAAATGAACTATCGTCAACTGTTGATCTAGAGTGAAAATATTGGAACCTTTAGATCAAAGTAAAGGAAAGGAGATGGTCAACTCCAACATTGACCACTCCAGTGAAAAGAAGCCAAGAATAGGTAAGTTTACCCGAAGGCCGAATCTATGAAGTCACGAACTATCGTCAACCATTGATCTGGAGTGAAAACATTGGAACCATCAGATCATAGTAAAGGAAAGGAGACGATCCACTTTGGCGCTCACCACTTCAGTGAAAAGGGGTCTAAAACATGTAAGTTCACCCAAAGGTTGGAGCCTCGAATTCCTGAAATAAATGAGGGCCATTAGATCTAGGAAATGCATGGTGATTTTTGGATGAGGATAGGAAGGTCCAATGGTGGTCAACTTTGACACTAACCGTTTCTGTGAAAAGGGGTGTAAAACATGTAAGTTCACCCGAACATCACAGCCCCAAAGTCCTGAAGTGAATGAGGGTCGTTGGATAAATAATTCAGGTGAAAACTAGACCATCTGATATATGATCCAAAGGGGAAATACATATGACACTTCAGTAGATCCACGTAAGCACAACCACATCAACAAGGAAACGTGGTGCAATCAGATGGTGACAAGTGTCAAGGTCCAGTTGGCACTTTAGGTATACGTAAGTCACGAATATAGGTGACACATGGTAGCCACTCAATCAGTGCCACATCAACAGTGACATCAACAAGCTACGTCACTCTAGGAGTATGTCCTTCAAGGATATCCAGTTCCTCCTACTAGCAACTACCCGAAGTGCCGAAGGGAGAAGTCGCAAACTAATGCTGGTCATTGATATAAGATCCTCCGGGTTCTCTCGTGACTGTTAGATCAAGCGTAATGGAAGGATAGATTAAGAATGATATGTTAACCGACAACAAGCGATCATCGTCATGTTATGACGTATTCAGTAGGTAAACCTTTGGAGGGATTGAACTACTTCATAGTTCGAGTATCCTGAAGTCACGGAGTCACGAATAGTCGAATACCCGAAGAGCGAGAGCTCCTTTGTGACTAATCCCATGGTCCTAGATCCTGGACATGTGAAGGTTATTAAGGAGGGAAGTGTTGATAAGCACTCCAATAAATTTTTCTCCAAAAGAATTAAAAGACTGAAAAGGGCAGATTCCCGAAATGTCGAAATCTCGAAGTGAACGAGAACCGTCCATATCAATGTGAAATTAACACATGACCATTGATCTTGATAAGTGATTAAGCACTCATTTGTCTTAGCACCTTGTCATTGCCTATGATCATATGGAATAGAGGTCCTGAATTTTTTTTGTGTGAAATTTAACACTCAAAATAAGAAATTTATCTCGGTCAAGAAGGAATGTTGAACTAGATAGGATCTGGTGTTTGTCCTGATTTATATTAACTAATCCAATACTTGCAATGAATTAAAAATCTAATAAAAAATATTATATCTGATCAACGTAAATTGAGAATGAAAAAAATAGGCATGGGATTGAGTTACAAATGAAATCTATCCATATCAGTGATCGATTTATGAAAATCCCTCTCACTAAATTGAAAATCTTGCACGATAATGTATGAATAATAATGGAGGAAAAAAATGTTAATATTGTTAATTTAAATGAAGAGATGCAATGGTATAAACAAAGGGACACAATGCTTCATAGCTCACAACAGTTTGAAGACTATATAAGAAATAAGGAACGATGAAGAAGAACTGTCTATGTAGCCCAGATCAGAAGATCTAAATAGAAGCAGAGTCCAAGAAGAGGAACTGATGATACTAATGCAGTGAGGGTGGAAGGGAGGAGCACAAAAGGATTCATATTATTTACTAGGTAAAGTGTGAGTTAAGGGAGTTAGTGCTTCCTAGGGTTGGTTTCCTAAAATTAAGGGTGTTGGTGCTTCTTAGGATTGGTTCCCTAAAGACAAGGCAGTTAGTGCTTCCTAGGGTTGGTGCCCTAAAGAAAATGGAGTTGGTGCTTCCTAGGGTTGGTGCCCTAAAAGACAAGGGAGTTGGTGCTTCCTAGGGTTGGTGTCCTGAATAAGGGGATTTTTTTCTCCTAGAGTTGGTTCTCTAAAAAGGATTGGTGTCATTCACTAATATTTATATAAACATTGTAATTCATGTTAATTATATTTATATAATTTATTTTAGTGCAAGCTCAATGTTGATCTATTATGGTGATTCATAAAATAACAAAGTAATTGCTAATTGTTGAAAAAGGGTAATACTAATTCACAACCCCCCCTGCCACCGCTCATTATTTCCAACAATTAGTATCAGAGCAAGTGCCTTCAGCATAGTCTAATAACTGGAAGGTAGATCCTGAAAGAAATGGATCAACAAGAGGGAATGTCTTCCAAAAAAGCACCATTGTTTAATGGAGGTGGTTATGCTCTCTAGAAAATAAGAATGAAAAGATTCATGTTGTCTCTTGGTTTTGATAACTAACAATCTATTGTAGATGGTTACACTGCACCAACCAGTCCACCCACAAATACTCTAGGAAATAAAATCTGCAATGACAATTCAAGAGTAGTAAATTCCATTCTAGGAGGATTGACAAATTCTATATGTGTGAAGGTTATGCATTGTAATTAAGCAAAGGAAATCTAGGACAAATTGGAGGTTGTATATGAAGGAGATAGAAAAGTCAAGGAATCCAAACTGCACACCTATAGAACTCAGTTTGAAAATTTGAAAATGAAAGAAGAAGAGAACATTGTCGAATACTTTCATAGGGTAGATGAGGTAGTTAATTCAATCAGAGCAGCAGGAGAAAAACTTACTAATAAACCTATTGTACAAAATATATTAAGGTCATTACCTATGAGATATGATTCCAAGATTTCCACAATTGAAGGTAGACCAGAACTTAACAAACTCATAGTAGATCAACTTCATGGAATTTTTACAGCTTATGAGATGAGAACAGGGAACGGAAAACCATCAAAAGAAGAAACAATATTTAATGCATCTAAAGAAAAGAAGAAATAGGAACACATGTCTAATGAAGATCAGTCAGACATATCATATGTAGAAAAGGAAAACTTTATAAAGAAACTCCAGAAAGGATTTCGAAAGTATAAAGGAAAGTTACCCTTCAAATGTTTGAAATGTGGCAGGATCATACACTTTTCTAACAAATGTGCATATCCCAAGCAAGAGGACAGTGATGATGAAGAATCCCACAACCAAAAATACCAATACAAGAAGAAATTTTATAAGAAAAAGAAAAACTTTCACTCTAAAGAAGACATCAACTCTTCAGATATGAGTGAAGATGAAGATTCAGAGCTTCTATTTATGGGAATGAACACTCAAAATAATAATATATATAATGAAGAAAAATTTGGAAGTGAAAGTGAAGTAGATATAGAAGCAGAATTGATTAGTGCACTAGAGGAACTAAGAAAGTAGTTAAAGAAGTATAAACTACTTAGGGCACAACTTCAAGAATTTGAAGAATCACATCAATCAAGAGAAATAGATGCATCAAGAACCATCAAAGATTCAGAGCAGAACATCAGTGATTTGAAGTCCCAGCTCCTGGAAGCTAAAAGAATTGAAGAAGTCATTTTAAAACAATTCAATAATAGAGAAAAAGTATGTAAGAAGCTAGAGGTTGAGATTGAGTTGTTAAAAGGTGAATTTGAAAAAGAAAAGAAGAGATCAAAATTTGAAAATAGTTCAAAAATATTGGATGAAATTCTTAGTAGTCAGAGGTCACCAAACAAAAAGACTGGTTTGGGATACACCCAAGACTCAACCACTACATCACAAGGATCAGCCAAAACGTCAATCAGTTATGCAGATGCTCTAAAAATCTTCTTAAGAAGAGAAGATAATAAGGAAAAGATGATACCATTGAAAACGGTTCCACATAAATAAAAATCAACACTCCCTACTAGAGTAAAAGAGGACAAGAAAAATACAATCACCAAAAAGAATCCCCCTAATAAATATATATTTATTGGATACTATTACTCTTGCAATAATTTTGTACATAAGGCAATACACTACAAAGCTTATGGACAATACAATCATAGAAATTTCCAAAGATATAAGAACAATAACTACAATACAGAGAAGAGAAACTATAACTTATTTTCTCCTTTACAAAACTTCAATATTGAATGCCAAAAAAGCAACAACTATGGCCATAAAACCAAAAAATGTAAATTAACAATGCAATCCTTGAAGATAGGAAACCCTAACAAACAAAATAAGAGGATATGGAAAATAAAATCTGAAGTACAATGCAAGAAATATGATGAATATATTGCACCTGAAATTGATGAAGTTAATAGTAGGAGAATGGTAGGTAAAACTTCTAATAAAGAATACAAAAATCAAAGTTTTGCATATAAAATGAATCAAGGTCAAGAAAGGAGAGTTCCTAAAGAAGAATATAGTTCTTGATGATGTCCCGCAAATCAATAGTCCACTAGCCAATGAAAGAAAAATAGAAAAAGAAAATTCTAAAGAAGAAGATGAAGAAGTTTTTGTTACACAAAATAGTGATGATGAATATTCAATAGTAGACCAACTAGAAGAATTGAGTGATGATGATCTCAGAAGTTTTCCAATTATGTTTTAATGATCTACTGAAACTCCTCCTAAAAAATTATAAACAAATAAAGGAAGAATAAATTACAGAAGACTTGAAATTGTTCCTATTGATACCCCTATGAGTATTGGAGAACATAAAAATGAAGAGGTTGTCAGATTACAAATGAATGAATAGATAACTAGCATCATTGAAAGAATCATGGTTTGATGGTATATCTCTATGCAGGATCTAACATGGTTTGTTGCAGGTCTTCATCTACCCAGGAGCAATGTCGGTTATGTATTCTCTCAGTGAAGTTATGTGAAATGCTTTATGAAGAAGATCTATTATGAGAAGATAGGGGGAGTTATTATTCTTCCCATGATTGGTTGTAGCAGCATGATTATGGTGGGAGATATTCATAGACAGGGTGGGCATCACCTCAGGAGGAGTATCACCCTAAAAGGAAACATCTATTTTTGTCAATGTTGTCAAAGGAGGAGAATGATCAGGAAAATCCAGCTAAGATTGCAAAAGGGGTTTTACTATGTTTCCATCAATACCAAAGGGGGAGAATGTTGGACATAATGTTATGGTGTTGGCATTGATATCAAAGAGGGACAAAATAATTAATGTCGAACATGGTATTATGGTACTATCATTATCCAAGATCAAATATGTATGTGAGATACTAAATACCGGGAAAGATAACGTAGTAGGTTACACAAAAAACATAGCGCGAGGAATAGAGGAGTCCCTCATCTTACCAGATCATCTCTAAGATGGATCAATGCAGAAAAATATCAGGAGAGAAGGCGTGATTGAGTGAAGCCGAAACAGATTTTTGCAATTAAGGAAATCTATGCAAAGAATTTTGGAGTAATCGTGATTGTTCCCTTTTGAATTTTGGGAGTAATCATAGCCATTGAATCAAGGAGAAATCCTATCCACTGATGTATTTTTCAGGACAATTCAAAACTGTAAGATTGAGGGAAAGTCAGAGATTCAAATGGTTTCCTAGACATTGGATCAATATTCGATCTGGAATGTAGAGCCATCAGATTTCGTGAAGGAAATTCAAGTGAGCTCTCAAACCATTAGATCAGTTCAGGATCTATCATGATCGTTAGATAAAACCAATTGGAAGGATAGCGTAAGTTTCATGACATCAGAACTCCGCCACTTCGGTGAACATTGGAGATAAGGTAGAGGCACAAACTTGCAAAGTCACGAAGTCATGAAATCCTGTCAGTCGTTAGATCAAGGAGGGACTTTGGATGAATTCTCAACCATCCGATCAAGTTTAGTGGAAGGACAGTGTAAGCCACAATATCCTAGATTCTTGGATTAAACAAATTACCGTCAACCGTTGATCTGGAGTAAAAAAGTTGGGACTGTCATATCACGGTAAAGGAAAGGAGACGGTCAACTCTGGCGTTTACCACTATGGCGAAAAGATGCCAAGAACATGTAAGTTTACTCGAAGGTCGAAGCCCCGAAGTCATGAACTACTGTCAAACGTTGATCTAGAGTGAAAACATTGGAGCCGTCAAATCCCAGTAAAGGAAAGGAGATGGTCAACTCCAGTGCTGGCCACTTTGGCGAAAAGGGGTCTAAAACATGTAAGTTCACCTGAAGATCGGAGCCCTGAATTCCTGAAATAAATGAGGGCCATCAGATCTAGGCAATGCATGGTGACTATTGGATGAGGATAGGCATTTCCAATGGTGATCAACTTTGGTGATAAGGGTTCTAAAACATGTAAGTTCACCCAAAGGCCGGAGCCCCAAAGTCCCAAAGTGAATGAGGGTCGTTGGATCAATAATTCAGGTGAAAACTAGACCGTCTGATATATAATCCAAAGGGGAAATACATATGACACTTCAAGAGATCCACATTAGCAATACCACGTTAGCAATAACACATCATCATAGTGGAAGGATATGTCCTTCGGGGCTATCCAGTTCCTCCTACCCTCATCTACCTGAAGCGTCGAAGGGTGAAGTCGCGAACTAATGTTGGTCGTTGATCTAAGATCCTTGAGGTTCTATCATGACCATTAGATCAAGTGTAGTGGAAGGATAGAGTAAGCATGATATGTTAATTGACAGAGAGCATTCATCGTCATGTTATGACTTATTCGGTGCGTAAACCTTCGGAGGGATTGAACTACTTCATAGTTCAAGTAGCCTGAAGTCTCAGAGTCACGAATAGTCGAATACTCAAAGAGAGAGAGCTATTTTGTGCCTAAGCCCATGGTCCTAGCTCTTGGACATGTGAAGGTTATTAAGAAGGGAAGTGACGATAATCACTCCAGTGGAATTTCCTCTAGAAGAATTAAAACAATGCAAAAGGCAGATTCCTGAAATGCTGAAATCTCGAAGTGAACGAGAACTGTCCATATCAACGTGAAATTAAAACATGACCATTGATCTTGATAAGTGATTAAGCACTCGTTTGTCTTAGCGCCTTGTCACTGCCTATGGTTGTATGTAATAGAGGTCTCGAAGTGTTTATGTGTGAAATTTAACACACAAAATAAGAAATTTATCTTAGTCAAGAAGGAATGTTGAACCAGATAGGCTCTGGACTTTGTTCTGATTTATCTTAAGCAATCCAATACTTGCAATGCATTAAAAATCTCATCAAAAATATTAGATCTGATCAACATAAATTGAGAATGAAATAAAGAGGCATGGGATCGATTTAAAAATGAAATCGATCCATATCAGTGATCGATTTATGAAACGCCCTCTCACTAAATTGAAAATATTTCACGATAATGTATGAATAATAATGGAGGAAAACAAACGTTATTATTGTTAATTTAAATTAAGAGGTGCAATGGTCCAAACAAAGGGACACAATGCTTCATAGCTCACACCAGTTGGAAGACTATATAAGCAAGAAGTAACAATGAAGAAGAAGTGTCTCTGTAGTCAAGATCAGAAGATCAAAATAAATGCAGAGTCCAAGAAAAGGAACTGACGATACTAACGTAGTGAGGGTGGAAGGGAGGAGCATGGAAGGATTCATATCCTTTACTAAGTAAAGTGTGAGTTAAAGTACTTAGTGATTCCTAAGGTTGGTGCCCTAAAGTTAAGGGATTTGGTGCTTCCTAGGGTTGGTGCCCTAAATACAAGGGAGTTGGTTATTCCTAGGGTTGGTGCCCTGAAGACCAGGGAGTTGGTGCTTCCTAGGGTTGGTTCCCTAAAATACAAGGGAGTTGGTGCTTCCTAGGGTTGGTTCCTTGAAGAAGGGGATTTGAGTCTCCTAGAGTTGGTGCTCTAAAAAGGATTGGTGTCCTTCACTAATATTTATATAAACATTGTAATTCTTATTAATTATATTTATATAATTGATTTCAGTACAAGTTCATTGTTGATCTATTGTGGTGATTCAAAAAATAACAAAGTAATTTCTAATTGTTGAAAAAGGGTAATATCGATTCACCCCCCACCCGCCCTCGCTCAGTATTTCCAACAATTGGTATCAGAGCAAGTTCTTTCAGCACACTCTAATAACTAGAAGGTAGATCTTGAAAGAAATGGATCAACAAGAGGGAATGTCTTCCAACAAATCACCATTGTTTAATGGAGGTGGTTATGCTCTCTAGAAAATAAGAATGAAAAACTTCTTGTTGTCTCTTGGTTTTGATATCCAGCAATCTATTGTAGATGTTTACACTACACCAACCAATCCAACCACAAATATTGTAAGAAAGAAAATCCACAATGACAATTCAAGAGTAGTCAATGCCATTCTAAGAGGATTGACAAATTCTATATGTGTGAAGGTTATGCATTGTAAGTCAACCAAGGAAATATGGGACAAATTGGAGGTTGTATATGAAGAAGATAGCAAAGTCAAGGAAGCCAAACTACAGACCTATAGAACTCAGTTTGAAAATTTGAAAATGAAAGAAGAAGAGAACATTGTTGAATACTTTCATAGGGTAGATGAGGTAGTTAATTAAATCAGAGCAGTAGGAGAAGAACTTATCGATAAACCTATTGTACAAAGTATATTAATTTCATTACCTATGAGATATGATTCCAAGATTTCCACAATTGAAGATAGACTAGAACTTGACAAACTCATAGTAGATCAACTTCATCTAATTTTTACAGCTTATGAGATGAGAACAGAGAACGAAAAACCATCAAAAGAAGAAACAACCTTTAAGGAATCTAAATCAAAGAATAAATAGGAACACATTTCTAATGAAGATCAGTTAGACATATCATATGTAGAAGAGGCAAACTTTATAAATAAACTCCATTAAGGATTTGGAAAATATAAAGGAAAGTTACCCTTCAAATGTTTCAACTATGGCAGGATCAGACACATTTCTAACAAATGTCCCTATCCCAAGTAGGAGGATAATGGTGATGAAGAAGCCCACAACCAGAAAAATCAATACAATAAGAAATTTTATAAAAAAAAGAAAAAATTCTACTCTAAAGAAGACATCATCTCTTTAGATATGAGTGAAGATGAAGATTCTGAGCTTCTATTTATGGGAATGATCACTCAAAATAATAATATAGATAATGAAGAAAACTATGGAAGTAAAAGTGAAGTAGATCTAGAAGAAAAATTGATTAGTCCTCTGGAGGAAATAAAAAACTAGTTAAATAAGTATAAACTACTTAGGGAAAAACTTCAAGAATTTGAAGAATCACATCAATCAAGAGAAATGGATGCATCAAGAACCATCAAAGAGTCATAGAAGATCATCAGTGATTTGAAGTCCCATCTCCTGGAAGCTAAAAGAATTGAGGAAGTCATTTTAAAGCAACTCAATGATAGAGAACAAGTATGTAAGAATCTAGAGGCTGAGATTGATTTGCTAAAAGGTGAATTTGAAAAAGAAAAGAAGATATCAAAATTTGAAAATAGTTCAAAAATCTTGGATGAAATTCTCAGTAGTCAGATGTCATCAAACAACAAGACTGGTTTGGTATACACCCAAGACTCAACCACTACATCACAAGGATCAACTAAAATTCCAATCAGTTATGCATATGCTCTAAAGAGATCCTTAATAAGAGAAGATAATAAGGAAAATATGATTCCATTGAAAAATTTTCCACATAAACAAAAATCAACACTCCCTACTAGAGTAAAATATGCCAAAACACTATAACTCATTTTCTCCTTTGCAAAACTTCAATATTGAATGCCAAAAATGAAAAAACTATGGCCATAAAACTAGAGAATGTAGATTACCAATGCAACCCTTGAAGATAAGAATCTCTAACAAACAAAATAAGAATATATGGAAAACAAAATCAGAAGAACAATGCAAGAAAGATGATGAATATATTGCACCTGAAATTGATGAAGTTAATAGTAGCAGGATGGTGGGTAAAATTTCTAATAAAGAATATAAAAATCAAATTTTTGAATACAAAATGAATCAAGGTCAAGAAAGGAGAGTTCCTAAAGAAGAAATGACACAATTGTAGTTCTTGATGATGTCTTGCAAATCAATAGTCCACTAGCCAATGAAATAAAAATATTAAAAGAAAATTCTAAAGAAGAAGATGAAGAAGTTTTTGTTACACAAAATAGTGATGATGATGAATCTTCAATAGTATACCAACCAAAATAATTGAGTGATGATGATCTCAGAAGTTTTCCAATGCTATTTTAATGATCTACTAAAACTCCTCAAAAATTATAAACAAAGAAATGAAGAATAAATTAGGGAAGACTTAAAATTGTTCCTGTCGATACCCCTATGAGTATTGAATCACATAAAAATGAAGAGGCTCTCGGATTACAAATGATTTAATAGATAACTAGAATCATTGAAAGTGGCATGGTTTGATGGTATATCTCTATGCAGGATTTGACATGGTTTGTTGCAGGTCTTCATCTACCCAGGAACAGTGTCGGTTATGTATTCTCTCAGTGAAGTTATGTGAAATGGTTTATGAAGAAGATCTATTATGAGAAGACAGGGGGGGTTATTCTTCTTCCCATGATTGGTTGTAGAAGCATGATTCCAGGGGGAGAGATTCATATACAGGGTGGGAATCACCTCAACGGGAGTATCACCATAAAATGAAACATCCCTTTTTGTCATCTGTTGGAGGACATTCCTTCTCGTTGATCCATTGAATTTCTCAAAATCTTCCTTTAATTGGTTAGATTGTGGTGAAAGAGCGTGCTATGATACCAATAGTTGGAATGTTGTTCAATATTGAGAGGGGGGGTGAATCAATATTATTTCTTTTCTAAAATTAAATTAATTCTTTAATTATTAATATATGAACCATAACAATTTATCAAGAATAATGTACAAAACTCTACATTTTAAATTTAACAATCATAAAAAATATATTCCATTTACAAGTTACAATTTATAAGAGACACCAATCTCTCTTCTTTTGAACACCAACTCAAGGAGACACCAATCCTCTATTTTCCAAGCACCAACTCCCTGTAGATCAGGCTCCAACCTGTAGAGGACTCCAATCCTCTATTATAAAAACAAGATTGTGGAGCAATAAAATAAAACACAGAAGATTCACAATACAATAGAGACACATATATACATGGTTCACCCAGTGTGGGATACATCCACCAGATAAATTGCCAGGTTCTTCCTTTTTATTATCCAACAAAATGAAAGGATACAACCTACAACACACTCTATGTAACTTCATCTTCTTTCTCTCACAGTCTCCTCACTTAGAATACACATACAATACAATATCCAGATGCAATACAAAGGGCCTCATATAAAATAAAGAGAGTTTCCTTGTAGGGTAAAAAAACCTAACATAATATCTATCGTCAGATCTATGACTTAATGATGAACGATCAATATTGACTATGAAATTACAATATAGATTTACAAAGAAATTTTTCCTTCAGGTTCTTTGCCCCGTACCCCCGCTAGCCCGTAGACCCCCAGTCAGGGGGATGATCCCACACAAACCCTGCAAGGCGGAAAATCCCCCCCTGCAAGCCCCCCGTGTGGAGGGGTGTACAGTCTTCATGGGGTATAAACACGACTAAAAACAAATACCTCTAAATAAGGAAGATAATCAGGCTCTACAACCAACAATCTCCCACTTGAAGACTGATCACAACAACTCCACCATTGTTGTATCTATTGGAATATGATCCTTCTTGGAATTGGAAATCTTTTCATCTCCTCCTTCATACATGAAGGTCGACTGAAACTGAGCAGGAACTCATCTTCTCTCTAGTTACTACCTTTGTTAACATGTCTGCAAGATTTTGGCTAGTATGTATCTTTTCCAACTTCAGTTGTCCATCTTCCAAAACTGACCTTATGAAATGGTACTTGAGTTGTATATTTTTAGTCTTTGAATGGAAGGCTCAGTTCTTTGCAAGATGAATGGCACTCTTGATGTCACGGTACAACCTTCTATTGTCCTGCTTCTTTTCCAATTCCTCCATAAACCTCTGCAACCAAATAATCTCTTTACTAGCCTCTGTGGCAGCAACATACTTCGCTTATGTTGTTGAAAGTGCAACAACCTTTTTCAATTTTGAAATCCAACTTATTGTTGTTCCACCTATAGTAAAAACATACCCTGTGGTGCTCCTTCTACTATATTTATCACCTTCCATATCTTAATCAAAATATCTCTGTAGAACAGTGTATGAACCTCCAAAACATAATGCATGAGTAGCAGTACCTCTAAAATGCCTGAGAATCCACTTTGTTGCCTCCCAATTTTCTTTACCTGGATTGTTCATATAGGTTCTCAAAAATCCCACTGCATGTGCAATATCTGGTCTTGTGCAAACCATTGCATACATAAAGATGCCAACTATTTATGAATAAGAGAACCTAGACATGTATTTGTTATAGCAAGATATTCCTCACCCTATGCAATCTTGAACATAAGGCCTTTTTCCATTTCCCTATGCAGACTTGTAATCCCTTTTTGCAAATCCCAGAGCTAAAAATATAACTTTTTCCACATATATGCACCTTGCCTACTATATAGCATGTGTATATGCATGTTGCACCACTACAACCCGCATGCATCGGGAAATGTGTCCAAAATTTAAAATTAGTGTTGGGTTTCCATTTCACGTCACGAGATCAATGATTCTTGGGCTTCCATATACTAGAAACGTTATGAATCGACACTTAATTTCCACTTGAAGGCTATAAAAGGGCCAAATCCGAGCTATGGAAAAGAGGACAAAGAATTAAACTTTGAGAGTAAAATTACTCTAGAGGAATTATTCACTTCACATTGAGTCTGCATCCCTTTATCCTTTAAGTATGAACACATTGTTCAACCCCCACACTCTTCCCTTACCGATTGAGAACTCCATTGTCTCTCTTACATGATATTTCCTTTGTGGAGGATTGAAGTGGTGGATTCCCAGCTGGAAGGAACTTAATTTCTCAGTTCCAAACTATGTTGACATGGAAGTCTGTAACTTATTCACTTCTATTGGTTATATCTTAATAGAAATATTATTTTCTCGTCCAATTGATATCTTGCAAATATTTGAATTATTATTCCATGGGCGTATTTGTTATGAATGTTGATGGATTATGCTATTGAATGTGCTAACATCATATATTATCACCATATGCTTGTGTTTCTTAGTTGTTGAGGACTTTTGCAGGTATGTTGCTTTGGGTCTGTTAGCACTGTGTAATTTCTTAGGTTGAAGAATAAATGGGCAAAGGTAACTACAAAACCACTTTGGAGTCAAGGATCTATCCCTCCAAGACTCAGAGAGGGATCTCTCTGTATGATTTAGATTTTTTTTCTAAAAATTTTAGGCTAGTTATGATAGTACACGGTTTGGTTTTTAGATTGCTTGGTTGGAATAGCTAGGGAGGGCCATTGGGAAATGGAGTCAAAGAGTCTATGTTCAATCAAGGCAGGTTCTACAGAAAACATAATAGGGTAGGATAGGAACCTATGTTGGATTCTTAAGATTGATGAGTGATTTGAAAATAAAGGTGAGGGGATTGGATTACACTGGAGAAATTAAGAATTCTAGAACTAACCCTCAAGCAGAAAACATTGAAATTATCCAAAACCAGGAACAGAGTGCACATCAAAAAAAATATTTCCTTCAGTATTCTATTGAATAATTCATATCGGAAACACATAAAATTATAACAGAGAGCGGAGAAACATAAATAAAGGCATATGTACTTCACCAACATAAATGACACAAGAATCATGTCAATGTCTCAACTGTATTACTGAAGTTTTGAAAGAAAGAAGGCTCTGTGAGCTCAACTACAATATTAGTTCCATCCTCCAAAAAGATCCCAATTGATCAACCCTTAATACTTCGTAATCAGAAGTATTTATAAGTTTCTTACAAAGAATTCATATTACAAAATTATAGAGATCATGTAGATCTTCTCAGATTTCTGGTTCTTAATTTAGTGAAGGTTGTTGAAAACATGTCTTCAAGTTCTATTGTGTTGTTGATCTTTTGATGTTGACTGAGCTTATTACTATAGAAATTGGGCAGTAGAGTCTGGATTTGGTGATTGACTGCTAATATTCATCTTTCAGGTGTCTTCATGCCTTTCATTTCATTTCCATCTGTCAATTTGATCCCTCTTCCATCTGTCTCTTTTGATTTTCTACCTCCCGAAGTTATGAAAAATAGGGTCCAGTGAAATATTTGATTCTCCCAATCCATAGCCTATGTGAAAAATCTAGAATATTTTGTTGTTCCTTATCCTGTGATGAGAAAAAACCTCTTTTGGTTTTTCAAAATTCATCCCCGACTTTCCAAAACCTCTCCCACAAAAACATAACAAAAATAGGAAAAAATGGAAGCCTGAAAAATAGTTCTCAGAGATGGATTTGATTCTCCTAATTCCTGATGCCTGTGAAAAAAATTATAGAGGTTATTTAATCTCAACCCGCTGCGGAGAAAAACCTCTCTCGGTTTTTCAAAATTCCTTTTGGTTTGGTCGAAAACGTTCTTTGAAGTGGACTTTTAAAACTGGGCAAAAAGCGGTTTTTTTTAGGAGAAGGTGGTATTCCGAACCCCCCCTAGGATGGTAAGTGGTATTGGGGGGGGGTCCGAAATCCCTTGGAGGTTACCAATGTCCAGGTTGGTTTCACTTCCTGGACCCCCCGTTAAAGTTCGGATGGGAGGGGGGTCGAAAATAATTTACGGGCATTGATTTAATTTTGTTTTGGAATATGTGCATACGGGATGTAAATTTTTTTGTTTTGTTTTTTATTTTTTTTGTTTTATATGTTTTATATTTTATTTATTATTATTTTGTTTTATATGTCTTTATTTATTTTTTTATCTTTTTTTACGTGTTTTCATTTTGTTTTATTTGTTTTTTAATTATTTTTTAATTGTTTTATAATGTTTTTATTATTGTTTTGTTTTTATTATATTTTATGTGTTTTATTTTTATATGCATTTTTAATTTGTTTTAAATTTTTTTATTTTAATTAATGTTTTAATTTTAATATATTATTTCACTAACTTAATTTTTAACCTAAACACACTAACCTAATTAAATTAAATTTATTATGCTAACTAGTATTAAAAAAATACACTAACATTTATTATTAACCTATTGTTTTTAAGCCTAAGCTTGTTTATTCATGTAGGGATGAAATTGGCGGAAGGGTGAAGAAATGAAGGGCGAGGGAATGAAGGGTGCAATAGGGTGATGAAGGATTGGGTGAAATGGATGGAGGGAGAAGTGAAATCAACCAAGCCCAACAAGACAGATGTCTTCATCATGAGAGCAATGCCAAATAGATAGTTGAAGAATCAAATCACCTATGATTATAGGACCCCAACATAGGCTCCCCCTGGAGATGGCAACTCTTTAAAGAGGTGACAAGAACCAAAGAACTCTAAACACGTAGACTGGTGCTTTAACTATTGGGCTGATCCCAAAACTTTATTCTGCAACATGTACATGTTCTGATCCTTCAACTGAAACCAAATCAAAATGAAGACTGGAATTTGAAATTGAGATTGAAAAAATTGTTGAAATGGATGCTCAAAGAGCTGAGCTTATTTGCACACTGCTACCTACCTATACTATTTAAAATCATGTTGAATCAAATAATACAAAAATGCCAATGAATCCAGTCAAGTAGTCGTTGAAACAAGTGGACTACTTGACTGCTTGTTAGCACAATCGAATGGAAAACTTGACCCTTTCTCCACATAATCAAAATTGCAAAGTGTAATGGCCACTGTTGAAAACATGATTGATCTTTTATGCTAAAAATATATTCCATGTAGTCTGCTATAGGATCAAGAAAGACACGACCTATTTCTTGAATTTTAGCAAATTTATGGTCATAATTGGGTATGGCACATATGTTTTTTACATCATTATACAGTTCCTGATATGGCTGCAAATTTTCTGCTGAACTTTGAAATGAGACTCCTACTGAAACAGACCATGAAAGAGATTTCCTAATCATGTCCATATCATAACCGATTTTAAGTTCATAACTGGCAAATGAAACATGAATTGGACAACACAAGTCATCCATCACATCAGCTATTGGATCATGTAGGAATTGTGATGATTGTTGCATTGGTTCCAATGACACTTCATAGTTTTCTATGTGCTTATCATTTAGGACATGATCAAGATTCTTCTTTAAAAACTAAAACGAATTAAAGCTTAATGGTACAGAATTATTTTCTATTAACTCATATTTTGTCTCAAGATCTAAGCTTTCATTTGGAATTTGAAAATCAATGTAGCTCAAGGGTTGCAATTCTGGGTCTAGAAAAACTTCCATATCATCAATGACATCTTCAATTGAGTGATCAGAACATTTTTCATCTTTACTACCGACAACTAGTTTATAATTTTCTCTCAGAAATTGAAATGAAGAGAAACATAAGGGTAAAGCCTTTCCACTTACTCTGATATTTTCTGTATTTTGCACATTGTTGTCATAATTTCTATGCACAGGCTCACTGTCATATTTGATTTACAATTGATCTTCTTCATCCCAACAATATGCTACTGATGGTTTTGAAGAATTCACCTTGGTGTAATTCTCATCATATTTATCATACTTGGGTAGATCATCCATGAAAGAAATGTCATCAAACATACACATCATATCAACTGATTTCTCTCCTACAAGCTTAGTTGGAGTTTCATCTTTGACTATGTTGTGAATGGAATACATGAAATAATCATTTTCTAATCGATACCAAGGGTGAGATGCAAAGTGTTTGGGAACAATAACCCTTTCTTTCTCTATAACAAATGGAATATGATGCCCTTGAACAACAAGTTCATTTCCCATTATGACTTTCTACATCATTTCTGTCATTGTGTTGGTCAGAATGTCCAGTTTTGCTTCTGAATATTTTAGTTGCTCCTTTGTTATTTTATTCCTTTCTTCTGCCTTGATCTTTGACCTTTTGATCAGTAAATTAGCTTCTACATTAATTGCACATTCCTTCATTTCCTTGAGTGTAGTAGTGTTCCTTTCTCTCAACTAAAATTCCATCTCTGGATCAAAGGCATCTGGGTAGTGTAAGAGAGATAAACCAGGAGTTGGTCTTATATCAGCAGGCATGGAATTGTAAACTCGATTGAATCTGGCTAAAAAGTGTTACATTGTCTCTCCTGGCTATCTTTTCAAATGATCATATTCTTCTAAAATAATAAAAATATTTTTCTTGATCTCCCATTTACCAAGGAAGACTTATGCAAACTGATGAAAATTAGATATGCTTGCAGCTGACAAAATTTTGAACCATTCCTTAGCTCTATCTTGCAAATATATAGCAAAAAGTCTGATACAGACATCATCTTCTTCCACCTCAAACAGATCAAGAAAATTCTCAAAACCGTAAATGTGTTTCTCAGCAGTGATTTTACCATATTGTACATCAAACCTAGGAAGATATTTGTAATAATTTGCAGGGAAATCATGGAGTATAGGAGGTAAGACAAGGGGCTTGTATCTATCTGGAATATTTACAGGTGTAGGAGTATGTACAGGAGTTGTAAAACTAGCCTTGATCTCTTGAGGATCCTCAGGTTTAATTTGATCAACATGAATTTTAGCAATATAGTCTTGGTCAGGTTCACAAAAAGGGAATAAATAATTAAAAATAAAACCAATTACGTCTTGGATAAAATTCCAACTTGCATACCTAATCTTTTCAAATTGTCTTGTCATTGTTTCAAGTTCTTCCTGATCGAGTGAAGTCTTTGAAACTGATTGGAGTTGATGGGAGTCATCAAGTGGATGATTCATCCTTCTTGTGTATGATCACTATCCACCATCAGTAATCAGATCTAGAACTTGATATGCTTTCTGAGGAACATTCCCCAGTATGGTCACCACTATTTTAGCACTCTGTAATTTCTTAGGCTGAAGAAGAAATGGGCAGAGGTAACTACAAAACCACTTTGGATTCAAGTATATAGCCCTCCAAGACTCAGAGAGGGATATCTTTGTATGATTTAGCTTTGTTTGCTGGGAATTTTAGGCTAGTTATGATAGTACATGGTTTGGTTTTTAGATTGTTTGGTTTTTAGATTGTTTGGTTGGAACATACAGGGAGGGTCATTGGGAAATGTAGTCAACGAGTCTGCCTTCAATGAAGGTAGGTTCTACAGAGAACATAACAAGGAAAGATATGCACCTATGTTGGATTCTTAAGATTGATGAGTGATTTCAAAAGAAAGGTGAGGGGATCAGATTATACCAGAGCAATTAAGAATTTTGGAACTAACCCTCAAGTAGAAAACATTGAGATTATCCAAAGCCAAGAACAGAGTGCACATCAAAAAAAAAATTGTCCTTTAGTCTTCTATTGAATAATTCATATCAGAAACACATAAAATTATAATAGAGAGAGGAGAAACATAAACAAAGGCATATGTACTTCACCAACATAAATGACACAAGAATCATGTCAATGTCTCAACTATATTACTGAAGTTTTGAAAGAAATGAGGCTCTATGAGCTCTGCTACATTATTAGTTCCATACTCCAAAAAGATCCCAACTGATCAACCCTTAATAATTCATAATCAAAAGTATTTATAAGTTTCTTACAAACAATTCAGATTACAAAAATATATAGATCCTATAGATCTTCTCGGATTTCTGGAGCTTAATTTAATGAAGGTTGTTGAAAACATGTCTTCAAGTTCTGTTGTGTTGTTGATATTTTGATGCTTACTGAGCTTATTTCTCCAGAAATCCACTAGTAGAGTCTAGATTCAGTTACTGACTGATGATATTCAGCTGTCAAGTGTCTTCATGCCTTTGAATTCATTTCCATCTTTCAATTTGATCCCTCGATCATCTGTCTCTTTTGATTTTCTGCCTCTCGAAGTTCTGAAAAATAAGGTCCAATGAAATATTCGATTCTCCCAATCTGTAGAATATGTGAAAACTATGGAAGAGGTTATTTTTATTTGGCATGCGATGAGAAAAAAACTCTCTCGTTTTTTCAAAATTCATTCCCATATTTCCAAACACCTGTCGCAAAAACATGACAAAACAGGAAAAAAAGGAATCCTGAAAAATAGTTCTCATATATGGATTTGATTCTCCCAATTCATGATACCTATGAAAAACTTGAGAGAGGTTATTGAATTGCATCCCGTTTCAGAGAAACCCCTCTATCGTGTTTTCAAAATTCCTTCTGGTTTTCCCGGAAACGCTCTTTGAAATGGACTAGTAAAACTGGGCAAAAAGCGATTTTTTTTGGGAGAAGGTGGTGTTCCGGACCCCCATAGGG
>SNQJ01S0109456.1:32994-43431 GCA_010110895.2 Picea sitchensis
TGTTATCTCTATGTCCCTATGCTTATGATTTTAGTTTTTATTGCATATATTAGTTTAATCTTTAATTATAGTTTTGTTTTTCTTTCTCTAACTCTTTTCTCTACAGCTGTCCTGCTCAGCAGGCCCAACTGAGCTTGCAAGCATCTCTTATTTTCTCACCAAGGTGACGAAAGAGGCGCAACATTTTGCCTTCAGGGTCTTCGCCCCGAACCCCTGCTGACCCCCAGCCAGGAGGATGCTCCCCCATGAACCCCGTAGGGGGGGAAATCCCCCCATACAACCCCCCCATGTGGATGGGTGTAAATCATTCATGGGGTATAAACACGACTAAAAACAAAGACCTCTAAATCAGGAAGATAATCAGGCTCCACAACCAACAATATTCCACTTGGAGACTGATCACAACAACTCCATCATTGCTGTATCTGTTGGATTATGATCCTTCTTGGAATTGGAAAATTTCTCATCTCCTCCTTCGTACATGAAGGCCAACAGAAAATGAGCAAGAACTCATCTTCTCTCTGGTTACTACCTTTTATTAACATGTCTATAGGATTTTGGCTAGTTTGTATATTTTCCAACTTCAGTTGTCCATCTTCCAAAAATGACCTTGTGAAATGGTACTTGAGTTTTATATTTTTAGTCTTGGAATGGAAGGCTCAATTCTTTGCAAGATGAATGGCACTCTTGTTGTCACAATACAACCTACTATTCTCCTGCTTCTTTCACAATTCCTCCATAAACCTATGTAACCAAATAATCTCTTTACTAGCCTCTATAGCAGCAACATACTCTGTTTATGTTGTTGAAAGTGGAAAAACCTTTTTCGGTTTCGAAATCCAACTTATTTTTGTTCCACCTATAGTAAAAACATACCCTGTGGTGCTCATTTTGTTATCTTTATCACCTGCCATATATGAATCAACATATCCCTGTAGAACAGTGTTTGAACCTCCAAAACATAATGCATGAGAAGAAATACCTCTCAAATACCTAAGAATCCACTTTATTTCCTCCCAATTTTCTTTACTGAATTGTTCATATACTTGCTCACAACTCCCACTGCATGTGCAATATCTGGTCTTGTGCAAACCATCGCATACATCAAGATTCCAACTGTTTATGAATAAGGGACCCTAGACATGTATTTGTTATAGCAAGATTTGCCTCACCCCATGCAATATTGCACATAAGGCCTTTTTCCATTTCCCTATGCAGATTTGGAATACCTTTTTGCAAATCCCAGAGCTAAAAATATAATTTTTTCCACATATACGCACCTTTCCTACTATATAACATGCGTATATGCAGGTTGCACCACTACAACCCACATACATCGGGAAATGTGCCCAAAATTGAAAATTAGTGTCGGGTTTCCATGTCATGTCACGAGATCAATGATACTTGGCCTTCCATATACTAGAAATGTTTCGACTTGGCCCTTCAATTCCACTTGAAGGCTATAAATGGGCCAAATCCGAGCTATGGAAAATAGGAGAAAGAATTCAACTTTGAGAAAAAAGTTTCTATCGAGGAATTATTTACTTCATATTGAGTTTGCATCCCTTTATCCTTTAAGTATGAACACATTGTTCATCCCCCAAGTTCTTCCCTTACTAATTGAGAACTCCATTGTCTCTCTTACATGAGATTTACTTTGGTGGAGGATTGAAGTGGTGGAGGCACAGCTGGAAGGAACTCAGTTTCTCGGTTTCGAGTCATGACAACATGGAAGTCTATAACTTATTCACTTATGTTGATTATATCTTAATAGAAATACTCTTTTCTCGTCCAATTGATATCTTGCAAATATTTGAATTATTATTCCATGGGCGTATTTGTTATGAATGTTGATGTGTTATTCTATTGAATGTAATAAAATCATATATTATCACCATATGCTTGTGTTGCTTGGTTGTTGAGGACTAGTTGCAGGTATATTTCTTTGGGTCTCCTAGCACTCTGTAATTTCTTAGGCTGAAGAAGAAATTGGCAGAAGTAACTACAAAACCACTTTGGAGTCAGGGATCTATCCCTTGAAGACTCAGAGAGAGATCTCTCTGTATGATTTAGCTTTGTTTGTTGGGAATTTTAGTCTAGTTATGATAGTACAGTGTTTGGTTTTTAGAGTTTATGGTCGGAATAGCCAGGGAGGTCCATTGGGCAATGGAGTCAAAGAGTTTATGTTCAATCAAGGCAAGTTCTACAAAGAACATAACACGGCAGGATAGGCACCTATGTTGGATTCTTAAGATTGATGAGTGATTTGAAAAGAAAGGTGAGGGGATCGGATTATACCAGAGCAATTAAGAATTATGAAACTAACCCTCAAGCAGAAAACATTGAAATTATCCAAAGCCAGGAACATAGTGCACATCAAAAAAAATTATGTCTTTCATTATTATATTGAATAATTCATATCAGAAACACATAAAATTATAACCGAGAGAGGAGAAACATAAACAAAGGCAGATGTACTTCACCAACATAAATGACAGAAGAATCCTGTCAATATCTCAAGTGTATTACTGAAGTTTTGAAAGAAAGGGGTCTCTGTGAGCTCTACTACAATATTAGTTCCATCCTCCAAAAAGATACCAATTGATCAACCCTTAATACTTCGTAATCATAAGTGTTTATAAGTTGCTTACAAAGAATTCAGATTACAAAAATACAGAGATCCTGTAGATCTTCTCGGATTTCTGGTGCTTAATTTAATGAAGGTTGTTGAAAACATGTCTTCAAGTTATGATGTGGTGTTGATCTTTTGAAGCTGACTGAGCTTATTTCTGTAGAAATCGGGCAGTAGAGTCTAGATTCGGTGATTGATTGTTGATCTTCAAGTGTCAGGGGTCTTCATGCCTTTGATTTCATTTCCATCTATCAAATTGATCCCTCTACCATCTGTCACTTTTGATTTTTTGCCTCCCGAAGTTCTAAAAAATAAGGTCCAGTGAAATGTTCGATTCTCCCAATATGTAGCAGATGTGAAAAATATGGAAGAGTTTGTTGTTATTTGGCCTGTGATGAGTAAAAACCTCTTTTGATTTTTCAAAATTCATCCCAAGCTTTCCAAAACATCTTTTGCTAAAACATGACAAAAACAGGAAAAAATGGAAGCCTGAAAAATAGTGCTCAAAGATGTCTTCGATTCTCTCAATTCTTGATACCTATGAAAAAACTGAGAGAATTTATTGAATTTCATCCTGTTTCAAAGAAAAACGTCTCTTGATTTTTCACAATTCCTTCTAGTTTCCCGAAAACGCTCTTTGAAGTGGACCGGTAAATCTTGGGGAAAAATAGTTTTTTTTAGGAGAAGGTGGTATTTTGGACCCCCCTATTGTGGTAAGTGGTATTAAGGGGGGTCTGAAATACCGTGGAGGTGACAATTGTCCAGGGTGGTTTCACTTCCCAGACCCCCCCCCGGCCCCCCCCTTGTTAAATTTCGGATGGCAGGTGGGTCCAGAATAATTTACGGGCATTGATTTAATTTTATTTCGGGATATGTGAGTACAGGAGGTAAATGTTTTTGTTTTGTTTTATATGTTTTTTATTTTAGTTTTTATTATTTTGTTTTATGTTTTTATTTTATGTCTTTATTTTATTTTATTTTGTTTTTACGTGTTTTCATTTTGCTTTATTTGTTTTTTAATTGTTTTATAATGTTTTATTATTGTTTTGTTTTATAATGTTTTATTATTGTTTCGTTTTTAATGTTTTATGCATTTTTTTATTTGTTTTAAAATTTTTAAATTGTTTTATTTTAATTAATGTTTTAATTTTAATATATTATTTCACTAACTTAATTTTTAACCTAAACACACTAACCTAATTAAATTAAATTTATTATGCTAACTAGTATTAAAAAATGTCACTAACCATTTATTATTAACCTATTGTTTTTTAGCCTAATCTTGTTTATTCATGTAGGGACAAAATTGGTGGAGGGATGAAGAAATGAAGGGCGAGGGAATGAAGGGTGCAACAGGGTGATGAAGGATCGAGCAAAATGGATGGAGGGAGAAGTGAAATCAACCGAGCCCAGCAAGACAGATGTCTTCATCACGAGAGAAATGTCAAATAGATAGCTGAAGAATCAAATCACCTATGATTATAGGACCCCAACATATGCTCCACCTGGGGATGGAATATATTTCAAGAGGTGACAAGAACCACAGAAATCTGAACACGTAGATCGATGCTTTAATCGTTGGGATGATCCCAAAACTTTATTCTACAAGTTGTACCTGTTCTAATCATTCAACTGAAACCAAATCAAACTGAAGACTGAAATTTGAAATTGATATTGAAAAAATTGTTGAAAGGGATGCTCAAAGATCTGAGCTTATTTGCATATTGCTACCTACCTATACTGTTGAAAATCATGTTGAATCAAATAATACAAAAATGACAATGAAGCCAGTCAAGTAGTTACTAAAACAGGTGGATTGCTTGACTACTTGTTAGCACAATCGAAAGGACATCTTGACCTTTTTTCCACAGAATCAAAACTGCAAAGTAATGGCCACTATTGAAAATATGATTGATCTTTTATGCTAAAAAAATCTTCCATGTAGTATGCTATGGGATCAGGAAAGACACGACCTAGTTCTTGACTTTCAACAAATTTATGGTCATAATTGGGTATCACACAAATGTTTTTTACATGATTATACAATTCCTGATATGGCTCAAAATTTTCTACTGAACTTTGAAATGAGACTCCTACTGAAACAAACCATGAAAGATATTGCCTAATCATGTCTATATCATAATGTAATATCCCCAATGAAATATTAGATAGAAACCATCTTGTTTTCTTTGTGATATTTTGTCAAACACTTTGACGACAAGGTCAATTCCTCTTAACCCAAGACTTTCTTTGCTTCCCAACTCAACCCACGGTTTCTATTGTGTTTAATGTGTCATATGGAATGGTTTCTATCTCCTTATGACTCCTAGTTCATTAGTTGTTATGTATTTGCAGTAGTTTTTTAGTTTAATGCAGCTCAACTCATTGCATCATTTTGACAAACAGTTTGTGTGCACTTGTTGTAGATTGCATTTATACATATATTTTTTTTATGTATTTGATGATTATGACAACATATAATTTTTCATGAATACACAGGAATAAATCATAAGAAAGTCACTAAGAGATAAATCAATAATACACCAAAATACCTCTATAATCCTTGATGTATGGTGTTATGTGAAGTCTGTTGTTATAATAATGATGTTTCTTTGAACAATTTGCATGAAACAATTATAGATGGAAACTTGCCACCTTTATAATAGATAAACCTTCTAATAGTGCATAGGCAATTTTACAAGCTGATATATGTTTCTGTAGGTGTAACACTTAGAAATGGCGGTTGATTATCTTATTTAAAATCAGAAAATTACACACACACACATTATATCAACATTTGCATGATTAACCTCCCATAATAATATCAGGTTATGACTTCAGCAAAAAAATACAATCAGACTTTAACAATAATATGATAGCACTTGAAATTCAGTGAGATAATGATTGAATCCTGTAGTGGCCTGTTGACAATGGAAATTGTGTGTAACAATGGTAAGGGAACACCTCCAAATGGTGGCTCGGCCCTCTATATCACCCTTTAGTTATATCTCTTGCAGTTAAGAGAATCCCTTTTAATGGTGCACCCAAAATGTGAGTAGACAGAGGTAAAGTCTCCAAAATAATGGAAATGCTCCCACGGTTCCTCTACCAAAGAAATATGCACAGAACAGAGTACAACTCGACCTTCGAACAAAGATATTATATCTCGAAATGCATACCCAGAAATGCGCCCAACTACACAGAGATACGTCCATATTGAAGAAATATGTCCCCCAAACAGAAATAATATCAGTAGACATAGGTATACACTTGTCTCATGCCCGGATATGCGCCCAACAGTTAAGGAATGCACCTAAAATAATGAGATTCGACCCCCACAGGGATTTATCAACATTCTTCAAGCAATTCGCCCTCTATAACCCCAAACTCAGCTGCTACCTCCGAAAATGCAGTACACCATGAAGAAAACTCAGCTACTGAATGTAAATCTGCTAACAATGAAGCATGATGAATAAATCAGAGTGATCTCTTCCCACAAAATGACTAGCTACGGTGTATCGTTGCAACATCGAAACCAATCCTAGGGTTTGTCACCAAAACCCTCAAATCCCCAAGCTCTAAGAGCTCTCCAAGCCAAGAGGCCGAATACAAAATAATCAATCAACATAACGAGAGAATAGATGCCCCTATCTCTCCTTTATACCCCCCTTGTTCACTTTTTCTCTTCAAGTGACTTTTTCTTTATTTTATGATTCCTTGATTAAATCACTTAATTAATTAATTAACCATTTTAACTCTAAAAATTGATTTATCCATCCTTATGGCTTCTCTGGCCACTGAAAGTCACTTCTCATCATCTCATTCAGTAGTTATCTTCCTCCCAATTTCGATGAGTTATTACACTAAGAGGTTTCTCCAAGTAATATGCCCATTATGACCTTCTTAGTGAATTTAATTAAAATATGACACATAATAACTCAAAATTATGGAAATCATCGGAATGCAATGAAACCAAAGTCAAGTTGTGAGGAACAGATCCTGATGATGAAATATGATGAACAATGCAAGTCGGGCCCAATAAAACCCCTCAAGATCTCCCGAACTCATTGTCACTCCTATCTGGCTACTCTGTTAGGGATAACACTTTGTAATATAATAATTTCCCAAAATGGAGACATTACAGTCCTCCCTGCCGGAATATTGTTTGTCCTCAAGAAATAACTGAATCCAACTATATATGATACCAGGATCCCATATCCACTTATGTGACACAAGGTAGACTCCCCTCAATATGTGGCCTCTCCAATTGCTCACCACACATGACACCCACATGCTCCTTATGAGTAGAATGATCAATGGCCAAAGAATATCAGTCAACTCCCCGAGCAACCACTCTACTTGAAACTCAACTCCATAAAACATTGAACTACCAAGCACTCCAGTCCCTAGATTCCATATCAAAATGTGCACTACAATGCCTCGTGAAATATAGTCCTGTAACATATCAATACCATGAGTCTCCTACAAATAACACACGGCCTCAACCCAAAATGAGTTTTCCTCCAATATCGTACCAACCCCAACACATCCTCCATCGAATGAACATGTTGTTGCCATAGCAAGGTACTACAAGACCTCAACGAATCACCAACAAGTGATGTGCTCCCCCCAATACTGAAGCTCACTGGAAATTCAGAGTGACTTCCCCCTGCAAAGATCCACTCGCCTCCATTAGTCAATGAAATTCCCATCCCTATAGTCCCAGGGTCCCATGCTAGTCTCTGACAGGGACCATCATGCTAACACTACACTACTTTGATCATGACTATCTACTCAAAGTGTACATAATGGATTCTCCACTCATGCATCCTCATAAGATGAAGCAAACTACTGACCAACTGGACTCTCGGATCCCATGTCAAATTTGGATCACTTCCAATCCCCATTAACCGCTGATGTGACCTACTAGTAACTATCGAAAGCCCTCCATCCTCATCCTAATGAGAATCTAAATATGTATCAACCTCTGAGATATCCTCTATCCCGTGGCCTAAGATACTCTCCATCACACCCAAGGCCTCAAATGTTAGTCTCTCATGATCCACCCTTATCCTGTTGTATGCAATAAAGACACCCCTATCAGGTGGTCTCAGCCTACCAACTCTCCATGTCCCCTACCACTGTCTATCTCCCCCTGTGTTGTTGTCAATGATGAAGGTATCGAGAAAGGCTATCAAAAATATCTACAACCAACTGTAGCACTGGAAAGTATCGTATGCTTTGGTCAATCCCAAGGACTTGACCAAAATCTCGTCCACTGGAACCCATGGTAATTAATCACCTGTACTCATCACTGAACACTAACCATCAGGTACAACAGTAGGTATCTCCACAATCTGCGGCTCAATCAATCTCCATCCATCATCACTACTACTGCTACTATGAGGGTGATCTCCCAGATCTATGTACTGCTGCAAGGGAGAAGAATATCCATGCTCTATGAATTACATCTCCTCCCTACAATCCAGTGCGTCCTCTTGAATCCCACTATACACCTATGTATGTCTCTCTGAACTACCACTCATCACTGTATGTCCCTGCATACTCATGTGATCTCCTGTATACTCCTGTAACCTCAGATTACAAAAATATAGAGATCCTGTACATCTTCTCGGATTTCTGGTGCTTAATTTAATGAAGGTTGTTGAAAACATGTCTTCAAGTTCTGTTGTGTTGTTGATATTTTGATGTTGACTGAGCTTATTTCTGCAGAAATCGACCAGTAGAGTCTGGATTTGGTGATTGGTTGTTGATATTCATATTTCAGGTGTCTTCGTGCCTTTGATTTCATTTCCATCTTTCAATTTGATCCCTCTGTCATCTGTCTCTTTTGATTTTCTGCCTCCCGAAGTTCTGAAAAATAAGGTTCAGTGAAATATTTGATTCTCCCAATCCATAGAAGATGTGAAAACTATGGAAGAGGTTATTTTTCTTTTGCATGTGATGAGAAAAAACATCTTTCTGTTTTTCAAAATTCATCCCCAACTTTCCAAAACATCTGCCGCAAAAACATGACAAAAGCAGGAAAAAAGGGAATCCTGAAAAATAGTTCTCATATATGGCTTTGATTCTCCCAATTCATAATACCTGTGAAAACCCTGAGAGAGGTTATTGAATTTCATCCCGTTTAGGAGAAAACCCTCTATCGGTTTTTCAAAATTCCTTCTGGTTTTCCCGGAAACACTCTTTAAAATGGACTGGTAAAATTGGGAAAAAAGCGGTTTTTTTTAGGAGAAGGTGGTGTTCCGGACCCCCCCTAGGGTGGTAAGTGGTATTTGGGGGTGTGGGGCGGGGGGGGGCTCTGAAATCCCATGGAGGTGAAAAGTGTCCAGGGTGGTTTCACTTCTTGGACACGCCCCCTCCCCGCCCCCCCCCTTCATTAAAGTTCGGATCACAGGGGGGTCCAGAATAATTTACGGGCGTTGATTTAATTTTGTTTTGGGATATGTGTGTACTGGAGGTAAATGTTTTTGTTTTGCTTTTTATTTTTTTTTCTTACATGTTTTTTTATTTTATTTATTATTATTTTGTTTTATGTTTTTGTTTTATATGTCTTTATTTTATTTTATTTTGTTTTTACGTGTTTTCATTTTGCTTTATTTGTTTTTTAATTGTTTTACTTTTTAATTGTTTTCTAATTGTTTTATAATGTTTTATTGTTGTTTAGCTTTTATTATATTTTATGTGTTTTGTTTTTTTATGCATTGTTTTATTTTTTTATGCATTTTTTTATTTGTTTTAAAAATTTTAAATTGTTTTATTTTAATTAATGTTTTAATTTTAATATATTATTTCACTAACTTAATTTGAAATAATTGGTATCAGAGCAAGTGCCTTCAACACAGTCTAATAACTGGAAGGTAGATACTGAAATAAATGGATCAACAAGAGGGAATGTCTTCCAACAAAGCACCGGTATTTAATGGAGGTGGTTATGCTCTCTGGAAAATAAGAATGAAAAGCTTCTTGTTGTCTCTTGGTTTTGATATCTGGAAATCTATTGTAGATGGTTACAATGCACCAGCCAATCCACCCACAAATATTGTAGGAAAGAAAATTTGCAATGAAAATTCAAGAGTAGTCAATGCCATTCTACGAGGATTGACAAATTCTATATGTGTGAAGGTTATGCATTGTAAGTCAGCGAAGGAAATATGGGACAAATTGGAGGTTGTATATGAAGGAGATAACAATGTCAAGGAAGGCAAACTACAAACCTATAGAACTCAGTTTGAAAAATTGAAAATGAAAGAAGAAGAGAACATTGTTGAATACTTTCATAGGGTAGATGAGGTAGTTAATTCAATTAGAGCAGCAGGAGAAGGACTTACCGATAAACCTATTATACAAAATATATTAAGGTCATTACCTATGAGATATGATTCCAAGATTTCCACAATTGAAGATAGACCAGAACTTAAGAAACTCACAAGATCAGGTTCATAGAATTTTTACATCTTATGAGATGAGAACAGGGAAGGAAAAACCATCAAAAGAAGAAATGGTCTTTAAGGAATCTAAAGAAAAGAATAAATAGGAACACATGTCTAATGAAGATCAGTTAGACATATCAGATGTAGAAGAGGCAAACTTTATAAAGAAACTCCATAAAGGATTTGGAAAATATAAAGGAAAGTTACCCTTCAAATGTTTCAATTGTGCCAGGATCGGACATGTTATCCCCGATATCTAGGGATAACTAGGAGATCATGTCTCGAGGCCCACAGGTCCTAAACATGAAGTACCGAGAGAATGATTGACCTGAGCATGGCCCTGGAGGGCCC
>SNQJ01S0109457.1:0-29212 GCA_010110895.2 Picea sitchensis
GCAACCAGTCCCACTCAATTTGGATACTCTAGCAAGAAGTTATGCTTGTTTTACCTGGAACACCTTCTTGAGGCTAGTCAATAGGACTAGTCAGATACCCTATCTTACACAAGGTGTATATACAAATTTAAGATGACCCAGAATATGAACATTTTACCACAGGTACCTTACTAATTTATGTAAATTTCCTATGAAGGACAGGGTCTGAAACATTACATAAAAATTTTTGTAGCGAAAATTCCACAATGACTCATTTCAGGATGATTCCAGAACCCTATATTGTACAGGCTGTATCTCCAAAATTGTAAGGCCTCAAGAGCTAAATTTTGAACTCAACGTACTTTGATCCGTTTACTAAATACCCTCCAAGAGGTTCCTTCTGAAACGTTGTAGAAAAAAAGTTATAGCGAAAATTCCACGGTGTCTCAAATGTAGCAGCGAAACCCCAAGACCTTGAGCTCTGAAACCATATGTTAAGAACCAAACATCAATATAGCATATAAAAACCTCAGAAAAAGTACTCAACGCCTTGAAAAAGAGATAATTTCAGATAATAAGCCTCTTCGATGGGGAAACCTCCTTTTACCCCACTTAAATGTTCTAGTACAAGATGATTCAAAATGAAAATGTCTCCTTGGTATGCTGTATCTCCAAAATTGTAAGGCCTCAAGAGCTAAATTTTGAACTCCCCAATCGCATTTTGATCCGTTTACTAATTACCCTCCAAGAGGTTCCTTCTGGAAATACAGAAAGTTATATGAAAATTCCAGACGGTGTTCCCTCAAATGTAGCAGCGAAAACCCCAAGACCTTGAGCTCTGGAACCATATGTTATGAAAAACCAAACATCAATATAGTATATAAAACTCAGAAAAAGTATCAACGCCTTGAAAAAAAGAGATAATTTCAGATAAGCCTCTACAAGGGGGCAACCCCCTTTACCCCACCTAAATGTTCTAGTACAAGATGATCTGAACTGAAAATGTCTCCTTGGTAATATATAGGAGACTAGGAGGTAATTACAAATAATGGCCTAAAAGCCGACATAATTAAAATAATATTACTAATCTAAATTACAACCACTATCTAAAGCTGACATAAATAAAATAGCATTACTTAATCTAATATGCCCCAATTAAGGGGTAATGAGCCAACATTAGTATTTAACACAAGATTATTGTGGGCGATGATAGAGGTCCCATATTCACTGTACATTTTTTGACATAATTATTTCTTGTTTGGGTACTCAATCGCTCATAGCTCATCCTATCATCCTCAACTGATGGACAAACCCATAGTGAACAAATGTCCGAAGGCTACCTTCATTGCTGGTCTCCTCGAGCAAACAAACACAATGGTTCAAATGGAGTCATCCTTGGCTTAATGGTGGCATTAACACTTCCTTTCACACTGCAGAAAAATGACACCATTTATGGCACTTATGGATACCTACCCTCCTTCCATCACTTTTCTAAAAAGAAAAATCTAAGGTTCACAGCTGGAAGATCAAGAATCTAGAATCAATGCACACAAATTTCTCCAAATATTAAAGGACAACTAATTACGGTACGTAATCACATGAAACAACAAGTAAATCAACATCAGAGTGAAAGAAGTTTTGAAGTAGGGGATTGGGTGTTTTCAGACTACAAACTATACAAACAGATGTCCCTCAACTAAGCCAAGAAGGATAATAAATTATCACTAAAAGTACTATGGGCCTTATAAGGTGCGTAAAAGATTGGTACTATGGTATACAAATTGGAGTCACCAGATCTCTCACGTAGAAAGTACACCCAGCTTTCCATGTTTCATGCTTTAAAAGGTTATATGTGACAAGATCTCAGTTCAAACTATATTAAAAAGAACTTGACGATGAAGGAAAATCATATTGGAGCCTCAAGCCATCACATACACAAGAATTCGCCAACTAAGAAATATATCCATTGCAAGAGGGTTTCTTTAAATAGAGGAACTAATGCACAAGATTCCACTTGGGAAGATGTGATCTTTATACGTATATCCCAGAGTTACTCGTCGCGGGACACTTGTCTCAAGGGGAGGCATGTTAAGCCCTATCGTTGGACCCACACTCTTAATTGGGGCATATTAGATTAGTAATGCTATTTTATTTATGGTTTGATTTAGGCCATTAGTTGTAATTTCTATTAGTAATGCTATTTTAATCTATGTCACTTTAGGCCATTATTTGTAATTATACCTCTAGTATCCTATATATACCAAGGAGACATTTTCATTTTGAATCATCTTGTACTTGAACATTTTAAGTGGGGTAAAGGAGGTTAAGAGGCTTATTTATCCTAAATTATCTCACAAGCATGCTGAGTACTTTTTTTGAGGTTTTCCATGCTATATTGATTTTGGTTCTTAACATAGCCAATATCAATGCAACCTCGGGTTTGACCTTGTGTGAGAAGGGCTCTGAGAAAAAATGATGAAAATGGAATTTGAAACTCCTTAACAAAAGATGCTATTGTGTGTTTTGTGCTTGGAGAGTGTATCTCCTCTATTCCAAAGCTCTAACCTAGGTAATTGTTGGTGTAATAGAGTCCTAGAAAAGAGTTACTAGTTAAATTTTAAAATTGCACAATTTTATTAAGGGCTATTGTTACTTAAAGGAAACGAAGATGAAACTGATCTTGTGTGAGACTGAATTCAACAATACATAGATAGGAATGAAAGATATTAATTTTCGTTCGATGAATCCTGCGTACGTGAGGGAGAGAGAAGTTTTCTGGAATAATCTTGAACTATGATATACGATCTTCTTTTAAATGCAATATCAACAAATCACGAACAATGCTATTTCTCTATTTGTTCTATTTCAACGATTGATTTCCAACATTTTCAAAATGAAAATGCTTTTAAAAGAAAAATGTTTTTACTTTTCAAAAGAACCACACAACGGTGGGTGGGTGAAAGTAAGGAAAATCAATAACTAACTAAAAGCCACAAACAAAAAACCCAAACCAATCTTTCAATGAAGACAAAATGACACAAGCAGATAAGATTAGTCTTTTCAATTGCATGAGAAGAATTGATTTTCCAAGTAATGAGTTGGAATGAAAAGACAAACAATCCTTAACTTTTAAACCGATCAAAGGTTCCCAACCAAACAAGTACTCAAATTTCAGAACCAGAGATTATACCATAAGAAAATTCGAGAGATGAGAGTTGAGAAAAGATGGACAAGAAGAGACTTTAATTTTCGAAGATTGATCGTGCACAAAATACAAAGACAATAAAACATCAACCAAAGGTCCTACAGTTCTTATCGCATACACCTGATAATGTATCCGCATCTCCAGCATAAAAGCCTCCTTTTAATTCCAAATTTTAAAAAGGGTTCAAGTAGTTATCAAGATGTGGTCATGAATGGAGCATTCTCCCAGGATACCAAGAGTGCAAGAATATCAGCATTGGACTCCGAAGGAAAAGGGAATCAAGGGTTCTCAGAGGCCACAGAGGGGTTCAAAGGTGCGAAGGCTTGAAATCCAGTGTGTACCTTGGAAAAGATAAAAATCTGAAGGGATTCTCTCAGACTCAGAGTCTATCGATTTTCCTCAAGACTCCAAATTGATAGAAATGAAGAAAGGTAACAAAAGAGAAAATGGCCAAGGAAAACACCAAAACTACTTAAAAATGGGTTGGATCCCTGAATGGAGTTGCCAATTTTGTTATTCGATAATCTATAGGTGGAAACACTAATAGATCTCCTTAGATCCACTGATCTAGAACAAAATAGGATAGGGACATGACTTTCCTAAGTTACTTTACCATTGGAATTGATGTCTATAGTAAGGAGGAACAAAGGATATACCTTGTATCACTTCCCCTTAGGGTCTCCTCTCTTTGTCGCTGCTTCGCCTGTTCTCGTGAGTTCAAGACCAAGATAACACAAACAACCCAAAGTGAAGATAGAAAATGTATTCAATCGTCAACTTTTGTGTATGATCAATGAATTACAAGCAACAGTAAGAATGATCATGGTAAGCGACATGCCGCTGTATCATATTAATTGAAAGTAGAAGATAACAACCTGATCGCCTTGATGTCAAGATTCCTTTCTATGACTTTGCTCCAACATAGACACTTGCTCTATCCTTGCATGAAGAATATCCATTTTTTCTTGATAGACCTACTAGAGTCCCAAGCTTCTGTTCAAGCAGGGCCCTTCACACAATTCCTTCCACTAATCTTCAATTAATCTTTTTAACCTTTTCCATGAGAATCCTTCAATATATAGGAGAGGGTGAGATGGTTAAATGGATGAGAATGATCCCACCAACCAGAGAAGCTAATAAAAATGACAACCATAATGAATTCCAACTCATTCTCTCATAGAAAACTTCTCTAGAACCCTCAAGATTCTATCCCTTTCCAAGTTTAAAAATGTCTAAATTCTATGAGCAACCTCACATGAAGTTCACACCCTAGATGAAGGTGGACTATGAGAATGGGTCATTCTCGCACTCTATGCCATATGTAGTCTGTGAACTCACTTTGAAAATAAGTTTTCTGGAAGGAGATAAATGCCACTCTTCTCTGTGAGGAGAGAAATATCTTGTTGGGAACTTGAGTACACCATTAATACATCACCAAGATGACCAAATCATGTGTAACATGTTCTCTCCATCCTTGAAGCCAAGGATGCTGGTACTGTGTAGACCAATTTTTCTAACTTGGTGTGTTCCATTGTTGTGGTTGTTGATAATATGATGGAACTTGAGGCTGTAGATCTAGGTATGTAGGATAATTCCTAGGCTGCCATGGCCTCCTAGGGTGAATAAGAGGAATCCTCAGATCCCCACTTCTATACATGATAACAAACCTGGGAAAATGATGGACATTTCAAATTGAATGTTCCTTCATGCTAAGCAACAAATTGAAATGTTATCCAATGGGCATCATCTCCCTTGAGGAATGCTTCCTCTCATGATCTTGGGCAATATATGCTCATTACTGCATTTTCCTCCTCCTATTTATTTTAATATTTAGGGTGTCCAACTGGAAACCATTGTTCTTAAGATATCTATTTTGAAATTCTCTAAAAGGTTCCCTATCTCTACTCCTCAGATACCACCTGAACTAACCGGTTTTAAGTTTCTACTTTATATAATCCCTAACATTCTTCCATGTTTTAAATTTCAATTTATAATTTTTTACACATTTCACAGATTTTCACAAATGGTTTATGGGAGATGTGTAATATGATGCCATCATGTTAAGAATCTCTAGGTATTCTTATGAAATTCCTTAAGGAAAAGAGCCCTTGAATCAGACTATCTGGAAGTTCATGGTATTTTGATTTCTATGAGATATATAAACCATTCCATATAATCCTTCTAGATTATCGCCTTCTAAACTATTGGACTTTTGAAAAAATATCATTACGAGAATCCTTTGACTTGCAATAGTCTTGGTATTTATTAATAAATATATATATCATGGGTCCTCCCTGGGACTTATTGACTGGACTCTCCTAACCTCATGAACCATCTTAGGTAGTGAGTCTTTGAGGGTGAAGGAAAGAGTTTTAGTTTCTAGGCATCCTGTAAGCAGTTGTAGCTCCTACACAAGACGCTCTAACTCAAATAGGAAGGTATCTAAGTCTTCACTACTTTTACCATAAAGGGTATGTTATTTAGAGGTATATTTTTCATATTAAAATTCATGTGGTGGTCCAAAATTGGAAACCCGGGTTAGCTCTACTTTGGTTTCCAGCCTTCTTTCCCTCCTCGTATATATTGTTGTGATCCCTCCTATCATCCATACCTGGGTTTCTAATTTCCTTAAAGAGAGTACCTAGGTGGTTTATCCTTGAAGAGAACAAAGTATCCTAAGGTTCTTGTCTAAGAAAGGTATCCTTCTGATGGGAAGGTCTTTCGACTGCTTGGATGTCTGGGACTTATAATTTGTTTCTACCGAGATTGTTGGTGCCAAAGTTTTTGTTTCGATTTGGGAAACAATTATGTTGGCTGAACTACCAAACAAACTATTCACATGTCTTGTGGTCTATGATGTCTATAAAGATAGGGTCTCCTAATGTCAAGAAAACAAAGGTTGTGTTGGTTGGTTCTATGGAAGGCCGAGTGGTCTCTTGCCTCCTGCCCCACTATTATTGATGCTTCAATTTCTTATTATATAGTGCTTCCTGTGTTAGTCCCTTCAGACTTCTTTAGCTCTTTTGGGTGGAGGCTAGCTTATTGCTTCTTTTGGTATCGGCCCACGAGTTTATGAGTGGAATTTTCCTTCCTCATATAGTTCGTATGGAAACTTGGTTGAAAGGTTTGATTTGGATTTAATGGTCTTCTTCCTTTGGTCCCTAGGTCTTTTCTATGAAAGCAAAAAAAAAAAAAACTACCATTGGCTTTGGGGAACTTGCTATAATAGACGTAATGTGGATCTTACCTCTCTGCCTAAAGTTCCCCGCCACTCAAACTACTAATGCTAAGTTTTAGAAATGCTCTGTCTCCTAATTATTTCCTACCTTAAAACAACTCACCGGCAATGGCAGCAAAAATGATGGGTGTTCTATATGCACTAAATCCTCAATTAAATTGTCAACCTGCGGTAAGTAAACTTAGACTTGTAGCACTATATGTGCCAAGGAATAAAGTTAGAGGAAGCATAGTCTAACTAAGGAGATGGTCTATCTAAGTACTAATCTACTTAAGAAAATACTATCAATGAGAAACCCTATCAAGGAACTTAAACTATTTACCCTAAGTAACTTTTAAACAATGGATCAATGGATTGTTCCTAAAAAAGAAAATGAAAACCTACTTTGAACAAGTTAACTCATTTTAATCTAATGAGCAAAAGAAATTCATCTATTCAACTAATCTATTCAATTTAAGAGCAATAGCAACAAAAAATTAATCTTAATCAATCTATTCAAATTAATAAGCAGCAACAAGTAAGCAAGTAAACAACCAAACAACTAACCTATTAAAACTTATTCAGTAAGTAAACTAATCAAAACTACTCAACATGTAACTAATCAAACTATTAAGCAAGTGAACTCCCATTCTCAAGATAAAACTCATAATTACTTATAATATGCAAAGGGAAATCTTAACCTACTTAATTAAAATCATTATGTTAGTATTCAAATATTAATAAAAAAAACTATTCTTTAATCTACAATAACAAGAAACTTCAAATATAATGATGTTGATTATGTCTAAGGTCTTTATGATTATCATCACGATGGTATCTGTCTATTAGTGATAGTTCAAGAGGAATAAATTCAATATTAACTTCTATGGAGAAATGAAAGGCATGGACTGGCAATCCAATGAGAGCTTAGCCACTATAGAAGAAATATCAATTATCTTGAAAATCCATGCGGATCTCTCAATTTATGCATTTAATCATCAATGATAAGAGAACGCTATTCTACGTAATTCAAATGCACTCTTAGGGTCAATGGGCAAATTCACACAATTAGAGACTTGTAACTAAAAGCTTAACTCAAACTCAATCTTCTAATTAAAATTGCAATTTAAATCTTGAATGGAAATTCATAAAATAAACTAAGCTTAATCCTATTATTAACAATTCAAATTGCAAGTTAAAATTATCATAAAAACATAATTTAAATTCTACCTCTACCTCAACATACTACAACAAAATTGATAAGAAACCTAGATAAGAAAACTGAGAATTAAAAATCAGAATTAGCAACTATTCATCCATCGAACTTTGCTGAAAGAAACCATGTACTGATTAACTTTAACACTCTATTTTAGCCATTCTATTTCAACCTACGTGAATTCAAATTAGCATTTAATCATGAAAAAAGTTTAGTAGCTAAGCTTTCAAGCTATTTACTAATAATCAAAAAGACACAACATATTGGGTCAACACTATCCTTCACAAGCAACCTAGAAAGGAAATTGAAACAATTAAAATTATGAACAAATGAACACAGCCAACATGCAAAAATGATAAAAACATTGGCTATAATGAAAAATGAAGGAAATGACAATTGCACAACTAAAATAAACAAGATAACTATCTAAGTATTCACCAAGACTAATCGGGTGCCCCCATAAGGTTGTGGCTACTCCTCAATGTCAAATCGTGAGCTAAATCAACATGGTTTTGGTCATTAAATAAAAATGCAGTTTAACACAAGTTTATGGAAATGTCCCAGTTTACACAACAAAACAATTCTAACAAACCTTGAAAATTCTTAACACTTTGTCTGACCACAATGGTATTTATAATACTTATAACTGAGAGGTTGACCACTGGAAGGATCGATCTCCTCTAAAAATGGAAAATTCCATTAAATACGCTATAACTGCTTTTGGCTTATAGAAACTAAACGAGTCACTCAACGCTCAACATAATGTGCCTTAATCAAGATGCTATGAGGCCGTAAGAGGCTGGAGGCCACAAGGGTGAACAAAACCCACATCACCGATTTGTCCAACACAAAATAAGATATAACAAATCCAATTAACCCACCCATGTTTTAGTGTTGGATGCAAAGGATAGATGGAGTATCGATGCAGTTGGTCGGATGGAAAAATTCCGCACTCTTTTCGCCAGGACAGATCATGCATTAGCTTCTACACCATTAAATTGAACTCAATTAAACTTAAAACCACTACAAAACATCAATCTCATAATGCACTGCCGATCCAGATATCGGGGGCCACCCCACCTTTTCCAAATGGCTCCAAAATACCGCCATTCTCTGGCACTCTATCATTTTTAGCAGTTTCTCACCTCCTGTGGCCATTTTGAGGGACTAAATGAATTTTTCATTATCAATACCCCCAATGATAGCCGATGGCATAATTGAGCTACCAAAATGAATCTCCTCGAATGCATACCTTTCCAACGGAAAGCCATCACACGCTCTAAACAGAGATCAGATGCAAAGTTAATTTAATTCCCGTGAAGTTGATGCACCAAATATAAACAAGATCATTTACATGACTTTTATGCTTCATCCCTAGGGGTTAGGGTTTTTGGATGTCTAGGACTTTGCACTCGGATTATTGCAAAAAAGGCCCAGAGTCTCATTGTAATCATTTTTTTCTTGTGAATGTGAGTAGTCACATCTCTTCTCGTAGATAAGCCGCCACCATTCTAGCCAGTCTTTAACTCTGTATTTTTATAGTCTCTATATACTTCTTTGATTAATAGAGATCATGTATCAGACATCCTCTGTTTATGGTTGCATCTCCTGATACATTCTGCTATATTGGCTTGAATATCTACACATCTCCGCAGACATTTCTTATTATATATCTCCAGCCTCATTCTTTGCACTAAAATAACTGATCAAGCAGGACGAGCAAGCTGCCTGGATCGCTGTACGTCCTCAATTTAGTCCCAGTATACTGCTGGTCTCGGACTATTTCTTGAGATAATCGCTTCCTGCACACACCTAAGCAAAACCCCAACATAAGAAAAGAAACCATGGAGCAGACTATCCGACAAAGCTCTTTGCTTGAGTGTTCTTTACATGTAGGGATCAGCCGATGGAGAATCTTTTCCCATACATCCTAATGTCACTGGCTAGCATCAGCATCTTCATCACACTCACTTTAGAGGCACTTTCAAGGTACAGTTAATTTCTATATTCCCAGATTTGAGTTGTCAAATAGATGCACATGACCTGATAAATTAAGAACTGGCTAGAAGAAGCTCCTGCTTCATAATTTTTTCTATTAAGGAAAGATCACCTTCTACCTTAAGGCTCTCCCCATGTCAAACACAGGGAAACCACCGGGGAGAGTTCCACAGAGAGGCCTCCTGGGAATATATAAATGAGTCTAATTTGGGATTTTTTTTTGTGGATGCGATAAAAAAAAAATATTAACCTGTTCGCAACTATGAGGAACAATACATAAGATGGACCACTAAGGCAAGAGCAGAAGTTCCGTGAGTTCACTTAATACCTTTCCATACCTTACACTGGGCTAGGGTGTATCAGAGACTTTGAATGATATTTGTCTTAAAATAGATCATGGGGGCTCTACATGATATCCAACCTGAATGGATTTTCTAGAGATTCTATCACTGGTTGCCTAATGATATGCCAAGATAAAATTTGTTATAGTACTACACCAGAATGGAGTTTTAGTCCAGAATCCAATAACAATCAAAGTATGACAAAGGAAACCCTATCGAAATGTACCTCTCCCTAATACACAGGAAAAGAAGGGTCATCAGAAGACAAAGAAAGACATCGAAAAAAAGCATTTCCAAATCCCCTCTGAATAACAATCATGAATGTCTCTCAAAGTCACTATTGGTGGTTCAGATCAAAGACAAGGAGCCAAACCCCGAGCCCGAATAGATTATGAAAATAATTGCAAAGACAGACTATCGACACAGACTTCACCTATTGTACAATTAAAGAATTCAACCGTGTTAACTACATGCAGGACTGTAAGAGGGGGAGGCCTTTTTCATTCATGGATGTAAGTGAAGGAATCAGATTTTGTATTGTTGAGCATGGAAGTTAAAAAAGAACCTTATTTCAGCAGAGGTTGTCAAACAATGGGATTGTCGACAACACCACATACCCTAACTACATATAGACATTGGCTTCACTAAGGGACTTAGATCTTCTGCGGTTACCAAGGAAGCACACTATTGTATGGCATCCAACCCTTCAAGGATGGTATTATACAAGCTTCCCACCGGATGCCTCCCATGTCACCCATGCTATCATGAGCCCCACTCGTAGTGTCATTACACTGGGGGTCATCTCTACAGATACAGAGGTAGTTCTTAACTCATTACCCCACCTATATAGTGCTGCAAGGTAGTATCTTGTACTACAAAATTTATCTTCTCCATAATTTGTTCAAAGGGTGAATAAAAGGACACTGCAACAACTACAAACTCGGTCCAAGCACCTTCTATCAAACAAAAAAAAGTCGACAAGGTTGCAGCAAAACAAAAAGATTCCTTCTGCACACAGTCATCCAAAATAGCCAGAATGGTTAAAAAAATCCAAACCTTCCAGCCAACCATGTTCAGACATTTCCACAAACTACAACATGATTCTCTCCAAAGACAAGCAAATACCTCAAGATTCAGATTCAATAAATGTTTTTCCTCTCCCCCGGGAACTAAATGCAATGGTGACTTATTGTTCTATGAGGGAGGATTGATCCAGTGGATATTGGGCCACCTACTCTTTTCCAAAGTCGGCTCAAAGTCAGCCCGCCATTTCCTGGTAATTTGTTTGCCTTTTGAAGGTCAAAACAGTTTTCTGGCCATTTTGGCAATTTACTATTTTTAGCAGGTTTTCACTTCCGAGGCCATTTTGAGGGCCTAAATGAAGTTTTTTCGATATCAAGGTTCTCAATGATAGCTGAAGGCATATTGAGCCCCCAAAATGAATCTCCTCGATGATACCTTTCCAACGAGCTATCACACGCCTACAACAGAGATCGTATGCAAAAGTTACGACCCCGGGAAGTTGATGCACCAACTTACCCAAACGGGGCCCACATGAATTTTGGCACTTCATCTCCTAGGGTTAGGTTTTTGGATGTCTAGGACTTTTGGCATTCCAGATTATTGTAAAAAAGGCCTCCAGAGCCTCATTGTAACCATCTTCTTGCGAATGTGAGTAGCCGTCACATCTCTTCTTAGAGATAAGCTGCCACCATTCTAGCGAGTCTTTCACTCTGTATTTTTACGGTCTCTGTACATTTCTTTGATTAATAGAGATCGTGTATTACTGTATATCTGTGTTTATGGTTGCATCTCTGATACATTTCTGTTATATTATTGAATATCTGCAATATCTCTGTGCATTTCTTTATTATATCTCCGCTCTCATTTCGTACCGAAAATAATCCGGATCACTGGTATAAGCTATGACGATTTGATATAAAACTCCTTCAAAACTTCTTCAAAATAGTTAAATACACATATAATACCGGTCAAAAAGGATTTAATAAACATCATTAATTAACCAAATAACGATCCCAACACTGCCTCCCAATGTTATTTACTTGGATTGTTCATATACCTACTCATATCTCCCACTGCAAACCATCACATATATCAAGTTGTTGATTGCTGATGAATAAGGGACCATGGACATGTATTTTATCTCCTCTTGTGTCTTGGGACACACTTCCTTAGTTAATTTTAAATGGCTTGCCAATGGTGTACTAATTGGTTTTTCATTTTTCATTATAAACCTCTCCAACACCTTCTCTATGTAGTCACTCTGAGACAATGTCAATTTGTGATTTTTCTTGTCTCTTGTGATTCTCATACCAAGGATTTTCTTTGTAGCACCTAAATCATTCATCACAAATGAATTAGCTAATTTCTTCTTGACAAAATTTATATCCTACATATTAGACCCTGCAATAAGCATTTCATCTACATATAATAGCAAGATAATATAGCTTCCATTTCCTGGCCTTTTAAAATAAACACAGTGATCAGAATGGCATCTAGTATAGTATAACCTTATTATGTCATAAACCTTTCAAACTTCAAATACCACTACCTTGGAGCTTTCTTTAGGCCATACAAGCTCTTCTTCAACCTGCATACCAAATTTTCCTTCCCTTTGACCTCATACCCCTGTGGTTGTTGCATATAAATCTCTTCATCAAAATCCCCATAGAGAAAATTTATTTTTACATCTAACGGTTCAAGATGCAAATATTCTACTGCTACAAGACTTAAAATAGTCCTAATTGAAGTCATTTTAACAATAGGAGAAAATATTTCATCAAAATATATACCTTTCTTTTGTGTAAACCCCTTTACAACAAGTCTAACCTTGTACCATTTTTTTCCTCCATCTTCTTCCTTCAACCTGTAAACTCATTTATTCTACAATGTTCTTTTTCCTGCGGGAAACTAAATTAAGTCCCAAGTATGGTTATTTACCAAGGAATCCATTTTCTCTTTCATTCTTTACTCCCACTTCCTTTTAGTGTCTACTTGCATTGCCTCTTCATAACTTTCTGGTTCACCAGAATCAATCAACAATAAATAGTACAATGGAAGAGAGTATCGTTCAGGGGGTCTACTTAACTTGGTATATCTTTTAACAAAACTTGTAGGAGTTTGAGGTACTTGTTTCTCCTATTGTTGTACATTTTGATTTTTTGGTACCTTTGGAATTTCTTTTTCAGTGATCTCATCAAGCATTGTGTATTCTAGTTGTTCTTCTTCTTGTTTCCTTCCCTTCAACTGATCTTTATACATGACCTTCTCATTGAATATGACATCTCTACTCTTAATGATTTTGTGATTTTCATAATCCCATAAGCTATAACCAAAATCATTAACAACATATCCAATAAAGGTACACCTCTTGTATTTTACTTAAGCTTTGTTCTGTTTTCTTTATCAATATGGACAAATGTTTCACAACCGAGAGTCTTTAGAAATGAATAGTTTACCTTTTTACATGTCCATGCCTCCTATGGAATGCCACCATCCAAATAAATTGAATTTCATTTTTTTATCAAGTAAGCAACAATATCTATATCATCTTCCCAAAACTATAAGGGCAATCCTGCATGCAATCTCATACTCCTTGCACGCTCCATGATTGTCATGTTCATTCTTTCTAACACACCATTTTCTTGTGGTGTTCCTAGAAATGTATTCTTTCTATGAATCCCATGGTATGAACAATAATCATCAAAATCCTTGCTACAATATTCACCTCCATTGTTTGATATGAGACACTTCAACCTTTTTCTCATCTCATTCTCAACCAAAGCTTTCCATTTATTAAAAGTATCAAAAACATCAGATTTTTGGCGAATGAAATAAACCCACATTTTTCTATTTGCATCATCAATAAAAGTAACATAATAATGAGAGCCACCAAGAGATGATACCTAAGCTGGTCCTCATACATTTGTATGCACAAGCTCTAACCTTTCACTCTTATTTTCTTTTCTGACTCTGAGAAATCTGACTCTCTTATGTTTTCCATAAACACAATGCTCATAGAAATCCAAATCAATTTGTTTAAGATATGGAAACAAATTTCTTTTGTGAAGTATCTGCATCCCCTTCTCACTCATGTGTCCAAGCCTATGATGCCAGAGTGTTGTATCCACTCCTGTAGAATCTAAAGAGATAGAAGAGTCAGTATTACCAGTACATAAATACAATGCACCTACCCTCTCTCATTTTTATATCACCAGTGATCCTTTGGTGACCTTCCATGCCTTATCTATAAATATAGATATAAATCCTTCACTTTCCAACTTCCCTGTTGAAATTAGATTTGTCCTTAGATATGGTACATGCCTTACCTCTTTCAACAACCATTGGTTTCCATTCTTTTTCTTTATTTGTACCTTACCCATTCCAACAATTTTGCATGGTTCATCATCACCCAAATGAATTTGTCCAAAATCACCTTGAACATAATATAGAAAATGTTTCCTATGGGGTGTGGCATGAAATGAACCCCTGAATATACTACCCAAGACTCAGAAATATTATCTACAAAAAGAATTGAAGCATCTTGTAACACATCACCTGTTACATTTTCTTCTTGATTTTTATCTTGTTACCCATCTCTTTGTTTCTTTGGAGCTCTGTAGTCTTTCTTCATATGTACTTTCTTCCCACAATTCCAACACTCTATATTTCCCATTTTTTATTTGGATCTGCCCTTCCTAGAATTCCCATGGTTCTCTGAGCCCTTTCCTCTATCCTTTTGTCTTCCCCTGTTCTCCACAGTCAACGCATTACCTAATGTCTAACATGTTCTTTTCTGTTGCATTTCCTCGCTAAGGATAACACCAACAACATCATCAAATTTTAGAGTGCTCGAACCAAAGATAGAGTTACTTACAACCATGACCAAGCCATTCCATCTTTCTGGAAATGAGCATAGGATTAGAATATCCCTGACCTCGTCATCAAAGTACACTTCTATAGAACTTAGTTGATTAGTAACTGTATTAAATTCATTTAAATGATTTGCAATAGATCCACCTTCTGACATCTTCATATTAAATAATATCTTCATTAGAAATACCTTATTGGACACCGATGGTTTTTCATATAGTTTATCCAATGCATCCATCAACTCCTTCATTGTCTTTTATTTTGAAATATTGAAAGTCACTGACTTTGCCAGGCTCAACTGTATCATTCCTAGTGCCTTTTTGTCAAGAACCTCCAATTCTTCATCCTTCATGGCCATAGGTTTCTTTGTTATTCCTCCCAATGGTAGGAATAGATCCTTCTGATATAAATAATCTTCCATTTGCATCTTCCATAACTGGTAGTTTTGGTCGTTAAATTTCTCGACCCTAAACTTTCCTTTTTCATCCATTTCTCCCACTCGAACCAGGAACCCTCTTTATTTCCTACAAGTTACCTTTCACTCTGATACCAGTTGTTAGAAAAATAGGATCACGGAGAAATAAAATAAAAAAATGCAGAAATAAACACAGATGATACAAAATATAATAGAGACACATATATACGTGGTTCACCCAATGTGGGATATGTCCACCAAATAAATTTCCAAGTCCTTTCTTTTTATTATACAACAAAATGAATGGATACAACCTACAACACACATGTTGTAACTTCCTCTTCTTTATATCATAGTCTCCTCTTTCAGAATACACTATTCGCCATAATACACACAACTACAATACAATTCCCTCATAAAAGTGGATTTCCTTCTAGGGAAAGAAACACTACAATAACTTATACTATAATATCTGCTACCTTATGATGAACGTTTCAGATTGAATGTGAAATTACAGTATTTTACTAGGAAAGTTTTCCTTCGGGGGCTTCGCCCCCAGACCCCACAATGGGGGTAAGCCCCCCTGCAACCCCCCGCATGGAGGGGTGTACAATATTCATGGGGTATAAACACGACTAAAAACAAATACGTTTGAATCAGGAAGATAATCAGGCTCCACAATCAGCAACCATAATGGAGTATCCCATTGTCCCCAATAAAACAAAATCTACAAGATCTTCAACACTGGAGATTTCCAACCCAAGGACGAGAACTTGGAAGTTTATCAGAACATTCAGAAAATATGTATTCACCTCCTCGATTCCCATCCAATGTTTTTCCCCTCTAATGACACAACAATATGGTGCCTCAAACATATTAACCAAGGCATTGCTACTATTGTGAGTAAAGTGAATATTCAGAAAAGGTGTTAATGGAAGAAGAAGAAAAGAGAAAAGTAAATCAGGAACAGCTCCAATTTCTTTTGGAGAAGGACCAAAAAAATATAGAGGCGAAGGAATAAGAGGAAAAAATAAATGAAGAGGAGAGACACCAAAAGTCAATGATAGCAGAAGATGAATATCAGTGAAGACAAGAAGAGAAAGAAAAAGAGCCAATATGACATCAAAGGAAAGGTGAAAGATGAACCCAAGAAGAGTTCCAAGGTGGATGAGAAGAAGAAAAAATAAGAATCATTAAAGAAGCGTGTTAATGAGAGGAAGAAAAATATAGAAAAGGAAGAAAAACCATAGCAATATGCACTACAAAATAAAAAAGTTGAAGAGGAGAGACAGAGACTAGCAACAAAAATAGAGGAAAAGAAAAATAAGGAAGAGGAAGAACAAAAAAAGGTTACTAAATTTGAAGCCAAAAGGAAAGAAAATGAAGAAGCAAAGAAAGAAAGATAGAAGACTAAGGGTGAGACACAAAAGAGTCCAACAACTCCAAGTGTCGGCATAGTTGGCATTCCCCCCCATGAATGTACCCCTCTTATGGCCATACTAGGTAAGTTTTCCTTATCCTCACAGGTGCTAAAATTAGATGATGTTGTAGTGGCAATAGAGGAATACTACTACAATGAAAAAACTAAAGGGATAGATAAAAGGACAAGCAAAATCAAAAGAGGGGGCATGACTCCCATCCATGGATCAACTAAAAAAACTATTGAATGGAGAGCAGGGATAAATCCCAAATACAATGCCATCTATAATGCCTCTTCTCTTCATGCATTTGCACGAACAAAGGAAATGTTTGTGTATGATTTGGATACTACACTAGACATATCATAGGCCAAAATAGATGAACTAGGAGTGTTAAATAAACATAGAGATGATGTCACTGCTAAATTTGAAAAGGAAGCTAAACTTTCAAAGAATCTCCACAGACAGGAAATGGAGAAGGTTTTAAAAGAACAAAAATATGAAATGAGTGCATAGTTTGAGAAGAGAGTCCACACAGGTCATAATTTGGAGAGAGAAGAACTAGACACCCTCAATATGGCACATATTGAGGAGATAGAACAATTAAATAATAAGTGCACACAAGAGTGTTAGTGTTTCATGGAAACCTGCACAACATACTATTGGCAACCCTACATGTTTTTTCTATTTGAATGACAAATGACACTTCATGTAGTTGCCTTCACCTCGTCCTGTAAATATTAACATTTTGGGGATGATTACTGGATTACAAAATATGTTCATTTATTCTCTAAGATTTGCATTTTCATTTTCACTTCATGTTTCATTCATGACTGAAAGCATGAATCAAACATGAAAACTTAGTTTGTATTATATCCCTATTCAAAGCATCTTTTTAAAAGGGTCATTGTGCTTGTATCTAATCCATGTTTAACATTTGAATGACTTCCCTTTGATTACTTTGAATGTTGATATGATACTTTTTGTTGTTTTTCATTCGAATTATAAACATGTTTATTTGAACCCTTTGCAAACCAACTATAGTCATTGCTATACATGGGAATTAAATGAGCCAGAATCATATCATGTACCTGATCTTTGGCTAGTAGAGTGAATTGACAGGATTTTCATTATGAGTTGAGGGTTTGTGTTATGCTCTGTACTCGAGGATTTCATTACCAAGAGCGCTTGAACTTCATGATCGAAACCTTGATGTTTATACTATGATCGTGTAGGGGTTTTGTTTGGTTTCTTTCCATTTTATTCGCTCAAATGTTTTTCTCCTACTCTTTCCATCTAAACCCATAGCTAGCTTGAGTTTCCCCTGTTATAGTCTGGTTATATTCTTAATGGCTCATGTTTTCTAAATAGATCCGAATGGATCTCAAGCATTGTTCTCTCGTGATGATGTTGTCAAGGAATTGAAAGGCCAAGGTTGGGAAACCTTTATCAAAAGGTTTGAAGGGTATAACCTTCGTGTGGCTAAGGATTCGCAAAAACATTTGATGGGTATAGGGAAAAAGTTGGAGATATTCAGTTGGAGGTCACTGAGGAATTTATCAGTGAAGCCACATGATTTCCATCCACTCATTAGAAGTGGTTCAAGAACTCAAAAATCGAAGAAGTGCCCTGGGGCCTCTTTGTGACCTCTAAAAAGATTGATTATTGTGAGAAAGGTATTCTTGTTTCTTTGCTTAAGGTTAGATGGCATGGTCTCTTGTTAGTTCTTAAACAGTTTGTGACCTGTGAGGGCTGTTATGGCCTAGTTTTTCTTTATCATGTGTAGTTGCTTATGCGCTTTATAGGTTTTCATTTGAATGTGTCATTTTATTTGTTAAGGAGCCTCTACAAGATGTTGAAAAGATACAAGAAGAAAAGCCTCGACTCTAGCCTCTTTCACCATGGATTAATTAAAATGTTGTTGGTTCACCATTTGACAACCCTGGGTGATGACTAGGATGGGTTCTTAGCCCGAAACAGTTTTGATACAATCATTCCTATAGAAACCCTTATGTTGGATAAGCCTATTATAAAAAATCAGTTTGATTTCTCATGTAACAAGCCAAAATCTTTGAAGAAAAACCCTCGCAAATAATCAAAACAAAAGCAAGCAATGTTAGGGTTTTGAAATAAAAGAGTTGGATGGATCATTTTGAGAAGTTTGAGGAATATATCTAATCCGCATTTGAGCTCGATCGACCTGATCGAGATCAATGAGGATTCAAATCCTGAATTTGAAAAGTTTCTCGCAAAAGAAGATCCAGATTGTCATAGATCGGATCCTAATCAGCCATACGACTTTGTTAACAATCTTCCACCATGTCTCAAGGATAAAGGTGAGTTCACTGGTATCAGGATTGGTCTAGGGAAAGTGACAAGAAGTATTGATGCAACCAGTCTTTACTGTATGCCCCATCAACATATCATTTCCCCTGTGCATTGTGAAGTCTACCTACGTTGGATCGAATGATACTATATTGATATTCCTATTCTCCAAGATTGAATTAAAATTCTATCAAACCGCAATGAATTACTCATAAAATAAAATCATGATCTCAAATAAAATGAACAGAGATATGCCAAGCGTCTTAAGAAGATAAGCACCATTGTGATAAAGAATGCAGACAGTGTGAATGCCATAATCAATTCTGAGCTATCTTGATCCATGTTTAGTCATTGGTTTAAATGGTAAAATGATTTTTTCCCTCTTATTACAGTCATGATATTTGTTTTGAATCAAATCGGTTGAAATTAGATTTATTTTTCCAATAAAAGACTGGCTACAGAATCTCACGATTTTGTAGCCAAGTCATTTTTATATAAAATTTAGTAATTAGTTGTTAATAAATTATCTAACTTGTTCCTATTTCATTTTTTAGGACATGGTATATCTGATGTTGATTTTATGAGGTGGAACATGTTCGATCTAGATGATTAGTATCTCCTTTTTGTTTATTTTGTAAATAGGAAAAAACTTTTATAAATTTTTGAAGATACAATTTGATCATGAGTGGTTGTAGGCCCTTCGTATTTGTAATATTTTGATCTTATGGGATCTGATCTTATCCTAGGAGATAGGTAGTTGAGATTTCAAAAACTCTTTAAATACTCTCTATTTTGTAAATGAAAGGCATCTTGGCCTGGAACCAAAGATAGTTGAATGATTTTTCAAGACTTAATGGAACAATGCACAACATTTTGGCTTTAGTCCTTTGTTATTGGTGTTTCATTAATGTTTTTTTTTTATTTAATCCTGGTGTATTAATATGTCTTGTAGCTTTAGGCTCAATGATATGTTATGTTTCAAGATATTCATGCTATACATATCGTTCATAATTTTGTTGTTCCTGATATTCGCACTGTGATTATCTTTTCAATTTGAATATCATGATTTATCTTCGATGTTTAGTTGAAAAATGAAGTGAATGTATTACATTTAGATTTCTCTAATTGTAATTATTTATGATCATCATACCACAGAATTAACATGTGTTCCCTATTCTATTTCTAAAATCCCGGTTGCCAATTCACTCAATGAATTTATTCAGAATAGTTTCAATATAAGTCTACTGTATATTTATCTCGTAGGCATGGAAACTAGATGCTCTTGATTCACACAGAGGCACAGACACATTTAACGAACTAACATCAGGTTAGCTTCTTTATTTCTACTTTCTGTCATTTTACATATTAGTGAAACCATAAAGTTTAGATCATCTTTGACTATTTGTACATTTGTGTTTCATCACTTAGTTAATTCAAGTTTTGTTAGATTCTTAATTAGGAAAAATAAAGTATTCAAATGTTCTTTCTTTATCTGCTTCTGTAAACAATTATTTTTACATTGATTTCGTAAGTTTCCAGTAAAAATTGCAACTTGTAAATCCTTTTCATAAGCAATACTTTTATATTTTCTTTTTCTGTTCATATACACTTATATATATAATTATCCTAGAGTTCATGTATATATTATTATTTAACATTAGTTAGCTTTTCCTTTTCGTTATTCTAGGATCTTAGATTGGCTAACGAAGCCATTAAAACCATCAGAACAGGTTACACCAAACGGCTTGGGTTACTTGGACAACCCCGGACTGGACCTGTTCTTCCAAGTTGATGGTTGGTCAATTTCGCCTGTCAAAAAATGGCACTAGAAGGAGGGCCTGATTGTAATTGTTGGCACGTGGAATTCATAAGACTCCTCCCCAAAACACTCGCTCCCCTGTAGTAACACCTAGTCGCTTGAACAACAACATTAATTCTGAAACAACAACTACCTCAAACGATAATCTTGAGTTTCCCATTGAACTAGTAACACTAGCTCCTTAAGGGGATGACATACAAGAAATTGTTTTTCAGTCACTTATAAGGACACATAGTGCTTTGGCCCATATCAGACAACCTGGTAGGCCTCTCAATCAACCTTTAGATTTCTCAGATATCTGAGAAAAACTTGAAGGAACTGGTCTTTTTTTTAACCCTTTGGAAGATAATACTACAGATCCTGTTGAAACCCCTACTCTTGGAGTTGGAGGATCAGGTATCCCACTTTCCCCACTTGGTTCATCTCCATCGTCTTCGGGAGGAGAGTCATATGATGAAGGTAGTTCATCATCTGAACCATCTCATCCTTCAACACCACCAACACCCATGGAAAACCAAAACAATCCCGCCAGAACCTAGCTCGATCAAGATGTCATGGTTGTACCTAGACCTCAACACCCATTGCCAAAACACCTAGAGAAATGGTTACCTAAATTTGATCTAGATTCTAAACAATCCGTCGAAGATCACATAAAGAAGTTTATGTGGCCATTAGACTCCGAAGTGTAGAGGATGAAGATGTAGTATGCAAACTCTTTCCTTATACATTTGAGGGAAATTCCTCCATGTGGTATTTTTCTCAACAACCCCAAACCATTGTCTCTTGGGACAAATTCGAAACCTATTTCTTAGAGAAATTTGGAGATGATAAATATCTTGAAGTCTTGGTTATGGAACTCTCCAGCCTAAGAATGAACCCTAAGGAGAAAGTAAATATTTTAACCAAAGATTCCTTATGTTAAAGAATCAAATTCATGCAGATTCAATGCCTGTTGAGAGTCTAATTGTTGCATATTACACCAAATATCTACATAATAATATAGCAATTTGGGTTAAAAGGTCTAAAAAGTCTACATTGTTGGAAGCCTTCGAGGAGGTAAGCCAAATTGAAAAGGATATATTAATCTTGAAAGAAAATCTCAATAGTGAAGCTGAAACAACTTCATCCTCTAAAAATAAAATAGAAATCCTTATGAGGCCTCCCCAAGACAAAATCCAACCAAAAACATTAGACTTGGAAAGCTTGCAGAAGGCTTTCCAAAAGTGATCAAATAAATTCGCATACTTGAAGAGATCGGATGAAGAGGCATCCTCAAGATAAGGAATTTTTAAACCTCCTTTCAGAAATCCTTTTCCTCCCAATCGGCCAAATCCGACCATTGAAGGTCTTAATTTTGAAAGCTTACAATATGCTTTGCAAACTATTCTTGAAGCATGTGATAACTCTGTCCCTCCTGAAAGTTATGAAGACGTAGTTGAGGAAGAAGTAGCTGAAGAGGACGAGTCATCTCCCAATATCTTTGGACACTTCTCTGACAGTATTTTCCAAGAAAAAATTGAAACTGTCCATCCTTACAGCACAAGAAGCAAAACCCAGAGCAAACCGTCTTCTGAAATGAGTAATAATGTGCCTCCAAAACAGTCGAAACAAGATGAATAAAATAGATTTTAGCAGCCCCATTTTTAGAATATGACTTGATTGAAGATCTAAAAAAACTAAGGGATAATATTTCTGTTTACTAGCTTTTGAAATTTCCTCTTATTCTGCAGAAAATGCTTCAAAATATCACAGAAAACAATAAGAACAACGATCCTAGTAGCAAGAAGACTGCAAAAATCAGTTCTAAAACAACCAAAAATATCCATACTAAAACGACATCCGAACTTCCATATAAAAGGGATTCAACTGAAAAAACTATATCAAATGTAGATAAAATTGTTTCAGGGACAGCGACAAAAAATCAACAAAATTCTGTTGTTAACACTCGTAAAAATGTCCCACCTTTCTTATTGACTTTTGAAATTTTCAATAGAAATGTACATAATTGCATGGTGGATTCCGACGCATCATCAAATGTGATGCCTTTATCTGTTTGTCAAAAAATTAACACAGAAGTTCAACCTTCTAGTCTCAAAATCATTCAGCTTGATCGGACGAACGTTAAGGTAGTTGGTGAACTTAAAAATGTTCTAGTTAGGTTATCTTCTAGTCGTAGGGTTCACCAGATTATTGGAATCATTATTGTTGACATCCTTGAAGTATATGGTTTATTTTTTAGCAGGGACTGGTCCGAACAACTGCATGGGTACTTTGCCACAGATTTGTCTCATTTGTGGTTACCGAAAAATGGGCATCCAAATAAAATTAGGATAAACCATGAAAGTTATATCAAGCATTACATGAAAGATCTAAATGATCCAAAAAAACCTTTTACCACATCTATTCATTCACTTGAAATGCAGTGAATGAACACCTTCTTTGGTAACTTCATGAGCGAAATTTCCCCCATCATTGATCCTGGGCAACAATCAAAACTCATGACCTGTACTCAATCACCAGCTTTGCCAAATGTGCCAAACACTGTTGATGAAGCTCAGATATGGTCACTTTACTTCAACGGATCCAAATCCAAAGAAGGAGTCGGTGCAGGATGTGTACTCATCAACCCCGCAGATAATAAGACTTTCATTGCCTATCGATTAGAGTTTGAATGCACTAATAACACTGTCGAATATGAAGCACTCCTACAAGGGCTTAAGAAATATTTGGATATGGATGTAAGACATTTAATGGTGTTCAGTGATTCAGAAATCATGGTCATGCAGGTAAGAAACTCCATACATTACTTGTCACCACATCTTAGAAGTTATCAAACTGAGGTATGGAGTTTGATAGAAATTTTTTTAGCGTTTAACATCATTTCCATTCCTAGACTAAGTAATTTAGAGGCTAATTTATTGGCTAATGTCACTTCTAAACTTTTTCCCGCAAAAGGTCTCTCTACGAATGCATTTTCAATCGAATTATTGTTCAATCCATTGATCCCAAACAACATCACCAATTGGAGAGTGTTCGACGATGACCAACAGATCATCAATTTCTTGCATATGGAGGACACTTTCCAAGGTGCAATTATCGATGAAGGCACTCACGATGAAAACCTACACAACTTCATGGTAATATCATATCCTAGATCTCCTGAATCGACATCTGATCCAGTAAACTCTATTCCTAGATCTGTTGTAAGACTAGAAAAGTTTTATGATTTGCATCATAAATTTAGAGGGCCAGTTAATTGTAAAATGAAAAATTCTTCCTTGACTTATTAAACGATAAATCTAGGGACTAAAGACAATCCTCAAAATATCAATTTGGGAATGGGATGCTCCGAGCAAGAATGATCTTCTTTTATAAAACTGTTTAAAGAATTCAAGGACATTTTTTCCTAGACATATGATGATTTGAAAACATTCGATCCTAATATAATGCAACATGTCATCCCCATGAAACCACAAACTCAGCCTTTTCAACAGAAGTTAAGAAAGATGCACCCCAAATTGGAACCCACTCTCAAGAAAGAACTAAATAAATTACTAAATGAAAAGATAATTTTTCCAGTGAGACACACGCAATGGGTGTCTAATCTAGTTCCTATAAGGAAGAAAAGTGGTGAAATTTAACTTTGTGTCAATTTTCGTAACTTAAACCGAGCATCTGATAAAGACAATTATCCCGTTCCTCCAATGGAACAAATTATTTAGTAGGTATTTGGTTTTGAAATACTATCATTGTTAGATGGATTTTCAGGATACAACCAGGTCCTCATGTCCCCTTCAGACCAGCTAAAAACCACCTTTCGTACCCCATGGGGCACTTATGCCTACAGGAAGATGCCTTTTGGGCTTATAAATGTCAGGGCCACTTTCCAGAGAGAAATGGACATTGATTTTTGTGGTCTCATAAATCAATCAGTAGTGGTCTATCTTGATGACATTATTGTTTTCTCCAAAAACAAGAAAGATCACTTGTCTCACCTTAGGGATGTTCTAGAATGATGTTGCAAGTATGACATATCTCTCAACCCTAGGAAGTCAGTCTTTGTGGTGGAACAAGGAAAACCACTTGGATTCATAGTGTCCAGTGATGGAATGATCATTGATCCCGAAAGAACTCAAGCCATTTCCAAACTACCTCCCCCTTCCTCCAAAAAATCTATGCAATCCTTTTTAGGCCAAATTAATTTTGTCAAAAGATTCATCCCAAGTTTCTCAGAAATGGTAAGGCCCTTGCAAAATTTAATTAAAAATGATATTTAGTACCGTTGGAGACCCCAAGAAAGTCAAGCTTTTGATTCTATCAAAAAAGAAATAATTGAAGCCCCTTCCTTGATGAGCCCTGATTTCTCTTAGGATTTCACTCTTTACACCTTCGCCTCCGACCGATCTTATGTTGTTGTGTTAACATAGAAAAATACTAAAAGTAATGAAGTACCCATTTCCTTCATGAGCTCAGCTTTCAAAGGGGCTAAACTGAATTACCCAGTTGTAGATCAACAGACGTATGTTGGTTTCAAAGGAGTGAAACACTTTCGGTCGTATCTGCTGAAATCCAGAACTAAAGTCATCGTTCCTTACCTTGCAGTGAGAAACTTACTAGTACAAAAGGAACTGGGTGAAAAATGGGAAAATTGCATGACATCGTTACAAGAGTATGAGCTCGAAAATAATTCCTGCACAAATTGTTAGAGGCCAGGGCCTATGTAAACTAGTGGCTGATTTAGTTGAAGAACAAGAAATTCAAATTAACATCTCAACTGTAAATCAGCACAACGAGACACAGATCAATTGTACACAAGTTGTTGCTAATACTTGGTATGATGATATTAAATTTTATTTAATACATGCATCTTCTCCTTACCATCTCGATCCTAAAAATAGAAGAGAACTCAGGTTAAAATCTACATCTTTCCAGCTAATAAATGATATATTGTTTCGTAAGAATTTCGATGGTGTTATTACGCGTTGTTTGGAAAAAGATGAAGCAGGAAAAGTGCTATCTAAACTTCATGCAGGTGAGGCTGGTGGAAACTTCGATGGAGACACCACTGCTCACAAAGTGTTAAGAGTTGGGTACTATTGGCCCACGTTATTTAAATATTCCCATGCATTATGTCGTAAATGCATAATCTACCAAAAGGCTATTGGACGAGTGAAAAAGGAAACATTCCCTTTGTAGCATGTTACTCTGGATTCACCTTTTTAGTAGTGGGGTCTCGACATGATAGGACCAATCAACCCTTCCTCTTCGCAACAACACAAGTATATTATCACAACAATGGATTATTTTACCAGGTGATCCGAAGTTGCACCTTTGAAAGTGGTAAACACTAATCAGGTAGTATCTTTCCTTAACTCGAATATCATTACTAGATTTAGCATTCCCGAATGTTTAGTCTTTGATAATGAATCTAATTTCTCACCCCTAGATATGAATGTATTCACCTTAGAAAAAGGGATTAAATTGAAATATTTTGCGAGCTACTACCCCCAAGGAAATGGCCTAGCATAATCAACAAACAAAAATTTGATCAAGATCATTAAGCGGACAATTTTCGACAACCATAAGAACTGGAACAACGCTTTGTTTAATGCACTACGGGATGACAGAGTAACACCCAAAGCCTATGTTGGTAACTCTCCTTTCTTTCTCATTTACGGGAGAGAAGCAATCCTACCTCATGTTCTACTCCCTTCTCTGCAATTATCGCAGAAAGTCCAAGAAGAGGTCTTCCCTCCTCTGAAAATTCGAATCAATGCCTTATTAAAAATGGAGGAAGTAAGAGTGCAAGAAAAGAAGAAGCTGGATCAACATCAGCAAATTGTGAAAAGATGGTTTGATTCAAACTCTTCTTTGGATAGAAACTTCGAGGTAGGAGACTTGGTTCTCAAGTGGGATAAACCTCACGACGGAAAAGGGGAACACACCAAGTTCCAAAACCTATGGTTGGGACCATTTGTAATCGCTGAAAAACTAGGTCCTAGCTCTTTCTGTCTATACAATTTGAAGGGATAGCCAGACACCTTCCCGGTGAATGGCCAAACTCTTAAAAGGTATTTTTCCTGATGTTTCCAGATCCACCTTTGTACATATTTTTTGTTTTGATTTCCTTTTGTTTTTCTGATTTTGGTTCTTTTCATTTTTCTTGTTCTCATTATTTTCTGAATAAATTTATGTCTGTGTCACCATTTAGTTCATGAAAGGAAACCAGAATGCTCCACCATAAAAAAACAGTCAAGGTCATCTCAAAGTATCAGTGTTGTAAATTGTTGAAACTCGGACTGGCAAAAGAAACTTCCTGTTTAGAATAGTCTTCCTGGTCTCACTTTATAATCATGAGAAGATACGATCATCATTAAAACTCTTTACACTGTCCCTGTTTTTAAAGAAAACAACTCAAGTATGTCTTCATGTCCTTGAAAAGTTATTATTATTAGAAAACTAAATTCAAATCATGATGAAGGTCATCGAGCAAAAAATTAAGATGGAAAATATTAAATGTTTCAGAATCTGGAATTTTCAGCATCACCCCTCTCTCCTGACAATCATAAAAAAAATGTAAATAACTTCTAGAGAGTTGTGGGAAGTCTCTGTAAACCCACCAAGATATTGAATAGTTCTACAAAAATAAGGTAAATGCATGCATGATGCCAATACAACTTCATCGGGGTACTGAATAGGCCTACTGGCAGCGAAGCAATGTTGGGTTCAAGAAAATTACCAGGTATAAAGTTTTGATATTAATTGTAAAATGCCCTTCATTTTGAACTGACAATGCTTGGACAGGGTAGAGGCATCAGAGTGGGTTAATTGACATCATTTACGAGGCTATGGACACATGTTGGCAGCAACGGCCCTGTCAAGAGTATCAGAGTGATTTGGATAAAATATCGTCTCTCTCGTAATTAAAACTTGTCACCAGATTGCATTTGGACAGAAAGACATCTAACACTAGAATGGGTGACATTTTGAATTTGATTGAGATGCTTGACTCGCTACTGAATATTCTTTAAATTATTAAACCATTCTGATTCATCCTAACGTGAATTCTATGATGATACAGAGATAATTGCTTCTCCCAGTAAGTCGCCACTGTTGGCAGCCCTACATGTTTTTTCTATTTGAATGACAAATGACTCTTCTTGTAGCTACCTTCACCTCATCCTGTAAATATTAACATTTCAGGGATGATTACTGGATTACAAAAGATGTTCATTTATTCTCTAATATTTGCGTTTTCATTTTTGCTTCATGTTTGATTCGTGACTGAAAGCATGAATCAAACATGAAAACTTAGTTTGTATTATATCCCTATTCATAGCATCTTTTTAAAAGGGTCATTGGGCTTGTATCTACTCCATGTTTAACACTTGAATGATTTCCCTTTGATTACTTTGAATGTTGATATGATACTTTTTGTTGTTTTTCATTTGAATTATAAACATGTTTATTTGAACCCTTTGCAAACCAACTATAGTCATTGCTAGACATGGGAATTAAATGAACCAAAATCGTATCCCGTGCTTGATCTTTGGCTGGTAGAGTGAATTGACAGGATTTTCATTATGAGTTGAGGGTTTGTTTTATGCTCTGTAATCGAGGATTTCATTACCAGTTTTTTTACGTGGAAACCCAAACTGGAAGAAAACCATAGAATGCTTTTTATTATATGTATTGAAGAATTACATTCATTGGAAGGACCAAATAACTTTGTTTTCCAGCTGCAACTGGAAGGAGGCTCCAACTCCCTAGTTTCTCAGGATACAAACTAAGGGAAGCTCCAATGCCCCAATTCTCTGGCTACAAGCAGAAGGAGGCTACAACCACCTATGTTCTCCGGCTACAACCAGAAGGTGGCTACAACCACCTGTCCTTGCCCCATCCAACTGCCCTGACGTATAAGTAGAATCATGTAACCACTATCACACTATCATTGTGAGATATACGGATGTAAACCTATACCAATAAAATTTCATGAAACAACCTTTACCAATAACCTGAACCATAAACAAGTGCATCAACCATGCACCAACCTGTCCAAACAACCTATAATAAGCCTATACCATAAACACATACATCCAACCATGTACCAAGTATGTACCAATCATGTATCAAATACTCATCAACTATGACTCATCAATATGTACCAACAACATCAACTATACACCTCATGTATGTGCCAATTCATCAACTACTTGTCTCAACCATGTACCCAACATGTGCCTCAACCAAAAGCCCCCATAAATTTCATCATCCAAATCTAATTTTCAACTTTGTAATAGACCTGGTGTATATGATCACATACCTGCAAACCTTCCTTAACTTTAACAACAAGAGGCTAGCATTTTCATCAAACTTTACTTTAGTC
>SNQJ01S0109459.1:33083-43766 GCA_010110895.2 Picea sitchensis
ATAAACTCAAAAAATTGCATATTTGCAATATACAACCTAGCACATTTCAAAAACGTGAAAACATACGATACTTTGTAAGGAATTACAACAACCACGAGGGGAAGCAATGACAACACTGGTCACAAAAAAGAAAGCCATATGTAGCAAAGTTCGCGAGAAAAATCGTCACGTTCGATGGGAGATTGTTTTATGATGGAATCAATTGCCTTTAAATTGTTCCAAATCGTTACATTGGAACTCATAGTGAGTAGCCAAAGATTGAAAGAGGTGGTTTCGTCTGATTCTATTCCATCACTAGATCTCAACGGTGATGAACAAATGTTGAGCATGCATTTAAGGAACATGGATCTTTTTATGCTCTTTTACTTTATATTTTTCTCATGATACTACATTTAGGCAGGCTGAACATCACATAGATTCATTTTAACAGTAACGAAAAAAAAAAACGATTTTCAAGAGCTTTTGTTTTCTATTCCTCTTAGGATACATTTACTCATGCTTAAATTAATATGAGAAGAAGGATAAAAACTATACTAAATTTAGGCATGCTGAAATTAATATCAATTCATTCTAACAATAGAAAAGGATAAAAACAAGGATAGCTGCAAACCTATTGCACCTCATGATGCTCAAATTAATCTCAGTTCATTATAACAATAGAGAAGGATAAAAACAAAGATAGTTGCAAACCTATTGCACGTCTCGCTGCTAAAAGATTTAGAAATGGATTTATGCGTATTTGGAGGAAATAAAATAGTTGCAAACCTATTGCACGTCTCGCTGTTCAATTTTCGTGATTTTATCACTTTGTTTTTTTTACACCCTAGTTATCAAAGCACATTGTTGATCTCCCTACAACAATAAGAGTCTTTTATTTACTTATATTTATATAGAGAGTTGATTCTGTGAAGGAAATAAAATGACAGCCTATTGTTCAACTTGTCGTGATTTATCACTTTGTTTTAGCAAAGTACATCCATAATTTGAGTAGAAACAAAACAAATACAATAAATAATTATTTTACACAGCATTTATAAGAGCACATTGTTGATCTCCCTACAACATTAACCGTCTTTTATTTAATTATGTTTATATAGAGAGTTGAGAAAGTCTAGTTCACATTGTTTAAATCTAAATGCGAAATAAACGAATGTTCTATAGCTGGAATAATCGTCTTTTATTTAAATATATTTATTTTGAGAGTTGAGAAAGTCTAGTTCACATTGTTTAAATTTAAATGCAAAATAAATGAATGTTCTATTGATGGGTAGAACTATATATGAAGAATCAACCATTCAATTATGGATGATTTTAGGGGTTAAATTTAGATCATGGGCTAATTTTTCATGGTTTTTCCCAAAACAAGATTCACTATTCTAAAAATTATTCGCCCAAATTCTATAGGATAAAATTATTTTACCTTAAAAATAGCCAAATTTTTATACAAACTATATAAAATCCTTAGAAATTTTAATATTTTTACAAAAATATTGCCAAACATTTTATAGTTGGCATATGAAGTATTAGTAACATTAACCAAAGTTTCTACATTTTAAAATAAATTTCCATCCTTAAAATCATCTTTGCATTCAATTAAACTAAGCAAAAAAAAACTATACATGTATATATACATATAAGTTTACATGAAAATTGACAAAAACAGATTATAACGATCAGACTAACACTGCCATCAATCTAACTAATTTAAACTCCTACCATTCCTACTACTTCTAACAATACCTTAGTTATGTATTTATTAATAAATTGTAACACCTTCCCTTAGTTTAAAATGGATTCTCTATGATACTTAGGATATATTATAACAAACTCTTCCTTTACCAAATGCTTAGTGAATACATCATCCATGTTCCATGTTCTTATATGTGTTATAGTATTTTAATTTAATTTTCTTTAATTCAATATTTTCTCTTACAAAATGGTGTTAAGTTTCAATATGATTTTATCCATTCCTACTACTTCTAACAATACCTTAGTTATGTATTTATTTATGTATTTATTGATAAATTGTAACACCTTCCCTTAGTTTAAAATGGATTCTCTATGATGCTTAGGATATATTATAACAAACTCTTCCTTTACCAAATGCTTAGTGAATACATCATCCATGTTCCATGTTCTTATAAGTGTTATAGTATTTTAATTTAATTTTCTTTAATTCAATATTTTCTTTAAGTTTCAATATGATTTTATTTATTATTGTTAATAGTTGTAGTCATTTTTATTCTCTCATGTTTTCAAGAATGAGCCTTAATCAAATTGTTTCATAAATAGTTTTGAACAAAAAATTATTCTTTGTTTTAGTAAAGGACAAGGAAATAGTTGGTTAGTTCCTACTTCACCAAAACATAATGTCACATCTTATACTAAATGTATAGAGTGGAGAATTTTTTATCATCTAAATCACCTACAAATTTAGACTATGAGTTAACTACACATTCAAATTATTTATGTGTATTTAGACAAAATGTTGAATTTATCCACTGGAAGATTTTCTATCATCTACATTACCTACACATTTAGACTATGAATAACTTGTTAGCTCAACATTCAAATTATTTGTGTATTCCAAACCTACATTAATAGTTATTTTAGGTGTTAAATAAATATCTTAGTAGTTTTTCAATTAGTTTCATGTGAGCTTACTCTTGAATTCACTAAGTACATAATGACTTAATATGTAATATGGGATCTTATTAAGGTTAAATAATTTATATGAAATGCCACTTACTTATTTTGCATCATCATCAATGTAAATATTAACATGATGATTTAATTGAGTAGAAACTTTTTTAATGAACTTATGCATATTGAATCTTTTTATTAGTAGCTTTACACACTTACATTTCTTATTTGCTAATCAAAGTCTTACCATCTTTCCTCCATATGTCAATACATAAGTAGTAATGCATTTGTTCTTTGTTCAAGATAGTTCATTTCAAATTCATGGAATAGATCTCTTTTAACTTTATAAATAATACTTATCACTCCCTCATCAAATCTTCAATATCCAATGAAATCATAGAAACATTCTCGTGTCGGTATATTTCAATGTAAATCTTTTGGTCATTCTTACTTTTAACGAACCCTTGTTGAAAGAAAAAGTTGTCAATTTTCACATTGACATATCATGAGTTACATAGTGATTTTATTTAGCCTACATGAAAGGTGTTATTGTTCATGACTTACAAAAAAAAAATTGTCTTTTTTGAAGTCATCATTCAAAAATATCCATGTCTTATTAATCCAAATTATTTCTAGTAGCAATACTAATAATAATTTAAATGTTGTTCATTTTAACTAAAAATCCAAGTGAATGTTCATGATATATTCCTTTTTGGAGATTCAACAACATATGTCTCTTCTTTCTTTCAAGGCAACATTTAAAATTTTTGTCTTAACATCCATATGATGTTACTCCCAATTATTTTTAATGGCCATTGAAATTATTTAATATTTTATCTTAACATCCATGTTAGTACACATTCTTCTTAAAATCAAGTGAAATCATAAGTTTAATGGTGTTCATTTTGACTATCCAAATGTGTCTTTAGTTTTCAAGTGTTAACTTTTACAACAGTATCATATTCTTCTAGCATGGTATTCAACCATTCTTCATGAACTTTAATATTTTCAAAATTTAGAGCTCCACACACAATCATGACTTAAGACTTAAAAAAATGAGCTTTATTTTTATGGATGTCTTGTTGTAAGCCTTATGGTGGTGATGATGAACAAGATAATATGAAAATACATTTAAGTGACTTTACCTAAATTTTCTTTATATTTCATTTTCGAATGTGGGGAAATGGTTTACTCCCAAAATCCCTTCAATGATTAACAATTTAACAATTGGATTTTGTTCAATAAAAATTTCACAAAGAGTTTTATTTAAGTATAGAAGGGTTTCCGCACTGCAAGATATTAGATATTATTTTCGAGATTAACTGCGTAGTGTAAGTCATTAATCTATGACCCATATCCATGAGTATTAGTCACAATTAGCCAATAATTCTCATGATTTGAATAGTCCACTTAGTACTCATTACATCCAATAATATGCACAAGTTTTATGTTTTAACAAGTTGGTTATAAAAAATTCACAAAAAGTTTATATTTTAACAAATTGGTTATAAAACTTTCACAAAAAAATTTATATTTTAAAAACGTTTTTTTGTTTTAACAAGTTGGTTGAAATTTTATTTGTATTACATAGTTGTATTTATAGTTTCACATCAAAAACTATTGGAATGGATCTTACCTTTGAACATGCTATAGCACACTACTCTGGTTTTTTCCTTTCTCATAGATTAGGAGGAATATGTTAAATAATGAATTATTTCATATTTTTGTTTTCTACAATACTTTAAGAGTTCTATTGAATTGTATTCCCCTTATTGATATGTTTTAAGAATCTTGATATGTATATATTATGTCTATTTTTCAATCATAGTTTTAAATTTTAAAAGGACTCATAAACATCATTTTTCTTTCTGTAAGGTGCTTATGTAAACCTAGTGTTAAGTTCAATAAATATATAGAAATCTCCATAAAATGATTTAGTTTGTGATTCTCCACACACGTTAATGTAAATTAATTCAAAAAATAAGTTTTTTTTGGATATATTAATTATAAACTCATTCTTATGGTGCTTATCTATTGAAAAAAACTACATTCAACACTATATTTCTCAAAAGTTGGAATACATTTCACCATGTCTCCTCTTTGAAGAGAAACACTATCTCTAGAATTTAAATCACTATAGCTTAAATTCCATAATTTTTTCATAAACACATTTGTTGATAACATTGTTGGATGAATTTTAATAATAATATCAAGTTTATATATATATATATAGATTCTTTTGATTCATTCTAATATCATTTTGTAATGATCTTATGACAACTTAACTTCACAATTTAAACGTTGAAAATTTAATCTTTAATTTCTAAAACTGAACTTTGATTTTTTCTTCACATATACATACATCACACAAAACACATTTGTTGATAACATTGTTGGATGAATTTTAATAATAATATCAAGTTTATATATATATAGATTCTTTTGATTCATTCTAATATCATTTTGTAATGATCTTATGACAACTTAACTTCACAATTTAAACGTTGAAAATTTAATCTTTAATTTCTAAAACTGAACTTTCATTTTTTCTTCACATATACATACANTATATATATATAGATTCTTTTGATTCATTCTAATATCATTTTGTAATGATCTTATGACAACTTAACTTCACAATTTAAACGTTGAAAATTTAATCTTTAATTTCTAAAACTGAACTTTCATTTTTTCTTCACATATACATACATCACACAATTTATTTGTTCCACTTATCCGTTAGACAATTTTACATATGAATTCCTATATCTTTTCTTTCACATATCAATTACACAATTTTATTTAGACATTCCCATAGCCTTTTTGTTTCATGCAAAGGTCTATAGTCAATTTTATTCCAATTTCTCTTACAATTCATATGTATATATGTTCCTAAATCGTTGAATTTTGAATTACACTCATATCTTTGTATGTTTATATGTATGTTTATAGACCCTCGAGGTGATTACTAGTAACTCGTTTTCTCTATGAAAAGTTTCCTTCTTGTATTTTATATTTTGACATTTGTATAGACAGACACAACTTTTTCTACTTCAATATTTGGACTGAGGAAGAAACTGGTGGGGTAACAATATAAATTGATATTACAACTAGTAGTTGCTAACTCAATATTTGTGAGGAAGAAACTAGTGGATTGACAATACAAATTGATATTAAAAGTATACGTGGTACTAGGTTACTAACTCTTTCTTTTAGATCTACATGGTATGGATCTTGATCATGAAAAAGAAATATCGTTTGTTGTCATGCATAGTAAGAAACGAGTTACGAGTCACAATCCTTCTTACGCATAGTAAGAAATGAGTTACGGATAACAAAGGAGCTCCATCATTCTCCTCCTCCCTCCTTTATATAGAATTTCTCTGTCACTTTTTTCCCAAATTCTCATTTAATTTACTGTTCAATAATTTAATTCAGAAAAATCCTCCACGTACATATGTCACCCATCCCCTTCGTTGCACAAGAAATTAATTTCATTAATTATTTAATTACTCATATTTCCCTTACCCACCTAAAATCATTCCTAGAATCGTACCTAGGTGTCCCCATATTCCCTTACACAATTTAATGACTTTCTCCCTTACTAATTTACTAGTTGAGTTCAATTTAGAAAGTTTTTAAAGCCAAGATTCCTTGCTAAGTTGGTCATTCTTCTTTTTCCTTATGTTTCCCTTTTTCTTTATGTTTCCCCCTCTTTCCCTTAGTTTCTTAATTATTTTAAATTTCCCTCTTTCCCTTTTTATCTAAACTCAAATTACTAAGTGTAGAAAATTATCTTTTTCCCCATATTTTTTTAATTAATAAATTTTAATTAGCACGAGTAACAAAACAATCATTTCCCTTTTAAAATTTTAAATCCCTCGATAATTTTATTTTAATAATTTAATCAAGTTTTCTTAGCCCCTTTCCGTCACATGTTTATTGAAGATTATTATTATTTTACCACAAGTATTACTTTAGACCTAGATTTTAATTTTTGAGGACCGACAACATTTTATTAGGGAAATTGTTTTTAAATCTTTCTTATAACATTATTCATTCTAAGGCCATCTAGGTTTATTCTCTTATTAGTTAACAACGTGACGTTCCCTTCAGGATGCAGTAGGTGCTCCAAGGGTGCCACTCACCTCATTTTGTTTTCCTTGCGCGATGTGCCCTTAAGGACTTACCACATGCTCCAAGGGTTCCACTCGCCTCCTTCCATTTTCCTTGTGCGACATGCCCTTAAGGACACACTACGTGCTCCAAGGGTGCCACTCACCTCTTGACTGACTTGGTAGACATAAAAAACCCCTGGAGTCAATACTCCGCTAGGAGATCTTGTGGGAGCCTAAGGGCCTCTAAGGATTAAGGCCCCTGCCATATTGCATTCCCCTTAGAATCATCATGAGCGACTATCGCAGTCTTCTGTCATGGCATCATGGGTATTCTCGAACTAGGTAGTCGTTAAACTACAGTTCGATCCATGACAAGAGTACTAGTAGGTTGTGGCAGGGTTGTTTTCGACACCTCACCCTCAACGTCTCTCGTAGTCGTGTGTGACCCTTCTAGTCCACATGTGAGTCCGGTCAGCAAGTTATCGTCAGCCTACATCATCAATGAATCATGTCAGAAATGAGATGCATAATCATAACATCTAATCAGATGCACATATGTCATATATACAACAATAAAACCCAATAGTCAACTCCCTGACTCGATACAGATTCCAAAGGTTTCATCGATGCCTCTGCATCCTCGAGGTCCAAAATCCTGCACACTCAGGAGAACCGAGTCAATAGCACATGTCTAAGTCAATAAAAGAAAATAACATATAATCACATCCATAATGCCTCATAATCATAATCAACGACGAATAGTATAATAATTTGGATCACTTGCAAGAAAGTGTTCTCAAAGAATAAGTTTGCTCAATCCGCACAAGAGCGGGATGTTACAATTTCTGGTTAAGGATATGACCTATGAAACTTAGGATGAACTTGTACGAGTCAACATGAGTCATCTCCCATGATAGGTTATCAAAAAAAATTCCACATGTCATAGTTTAATTGCTGCCATGTGTCACTAGTAATTACCAAGTGGAATGATTTCATTGGTTAAGGATATAACCTAAGAAACTTAGGATAAATTGGCTAAGTAAGGGAAGAAGTAGAGGAGAGAGGAGGAGGTCATGAGAGAGGATGAAATACAAGTGAGGGGAGTAAGGAAATAAAATGTGAAATAAAATTAAATGTTTGCGGAAGATTTCAATGCATTCTAATGATGCAAAAAGTCTAAAATTGCAAAACAATGTGTATGAGCCCCCAAGATAATTTAATAATAATATAAGTATTGGTTCATTTTTGTGGGAGGAGAGTAGCGGATAAAATTTTGAGGTAGATATCTTTTGGTGTTTATACATAAACCTATATATCTTGAGAATACGAACTTGGATTTCTAATCCAGAAAATTACGAAGTTAAGACTGATGGATACACTATGAAAACATTTTGAGGAAGCTCTCTTTTGGTGTTTATACATAAACCTATATATATTGATCATACTAACTTGGATTTCGAATCCAAAAAATGACGAAGATGAGAGTGATGTATACACCATGAAATTATAATAATCATTCAAAATTTTATTCTTTCGATATCGATTTTATTATTATTCTAGGAGTCGTAAAATATAGGTAACCAAATTTTTATCAACAAGTATCAACCATACTACAAAACATTAATCATACTAACCATCATCTAATAAGTAACAATGATTCATATCTATTATCAAGAATATTTAATAGAATAGTTAAGAAATGTCGATACTCATCATGATCTAAACAATCACATAGGTGTTTAGGTCAATCATACTCAATCATTAGTAGAAGCAGGAAAGAGGTCATTGTGATTCCAAAACACCATCTCCTATTATTCAAACTAAAACATCAATGCATAGTCATATAAACGACATATCGAATAAGAATTATGCAACATCATTAATCAAAAATATATTCATCAAGTCACACATATATCCTATGATAAATGAATTTTCAATAAGCGACCATCCTCAAAAAGGGGTCCAACTAACAATATAAAACACTCAAAATATAACTAAAAGAAAAATATTACATAATACAAAACTTAAAAATCATACATCACCTATTATCAAGATACATTTATTGACCACTATTTATCAAACAAAAAATCAACCATTATTCATGAAACATGATACTTCTAAGCATTGAGAAGAAATAATAAGTAAAGAGTCCATCCTTCACAAATAAAAATAACATTTACTATCATAAACAACCAAAAATATTACAAAATACTCAATACCATGGGGTTTTACATCATTGACTTTAATGTTATTTTGAAAATGCAATTCCAAGCTCTTCATCTTAGAGCAACATCTTAAAGAAAACATTTTCTTGTAATGATTCTTTTGTTTCAAGTTTTGTCACCTCAAGTCATATTTAGACAAATTTTAGCATTTTAATATGCTTCTAAGAGAGAGTGAGTTAAAGACATGAAAAATAAAATTCTTAAATACTAGTTTTTTCTTAAAAAAAAATTGTAATTTTCTATTATAGTGTAAAATGAAAATGGGAGATGTGTTTCGATAACATTACAAATATAATGAAGATACCATGGAATATTGGAAAAAAAAAAATGCAAAACCAATGTAAATGTAGTCTCCTTCTTCTTTTTAACCATGTGCCAACCCCATGATGAAAAACCCACATTGTGTACTATTAGCTTAGAAATTAGGAGATTAGGAGGTGAAAAATGGACGAATTCCTTATCAAAATAAAAATGATCAATTTAATAAAATCACTTCATTTTCTATAAGGAAAAATAAATACAACTTCCATCCTCTACCAGGAAATTCAAGTATTCTTGGCTTCTTCTTTATCCTTTGAGATAAGACATGGTTCTCTATTTAGCACTACTAGAAAAGTAGGATTAGGTTCTTCGAATCTTCTTTGTAGTAATTTTCTTCATTTATTTCATCTTCTTCAACTCGTAATGTTAGACATTGTCTATTTAAATTGAAAAGTAGGATTAGCTTCTTGAAATCTTCTCTGTAGTAATTTTCTTCATTTATTTCATTTTCTTCAACTCGTAATATCACATAGTGTCTATTTAGATTAAGACCAGTTTTTACTAAAGAATTAGTTGATGCACGATTGCAGCATTGTGTAAATGTTCTAGAAAATGACAAATATAGAAACAAAATGCTATATTTTCATAATTCAAGAACAAAAAAAATTCTATATTTTCATAATCTAAGACGAGATTCCATATAAATTTTTCATTTGAGAGAATCACTTTGTCAAGTATTCTAAATATCCTCCTTAGCTGAAATATGTCAAAACCCTAAAAGAAAATTGGGAACACTAACCCAAACTAGCATATTCTTAACAAATATAGAGATTGGATCAATTTTTGGGAACCACAAAGTTATAAATAATATTTTCATGACAATATAGATTCTAAGAAAAGGAGTCAAGGTAGTTGAAGTGGAAGGTTTTGAGAGAATATTTCAAGAACATAGTGTTTCTTCTAATGCATATTTAGCTTTAGAGAGAAGTAAGGTTTATTATACTATTTATCATTTAAGACAATTTAATATAATGATAATAAATTTAGTGGGTGAGAGAGTGTGTTGTTAAGGCACTTCTTGATGTTAAGTTGAAACTTCAGGGGACAAAAAATCGAGTCATGTTAAAGGTTGGTGTGGCTCATGCAGGGTGTGATCCCTAGGTGATTTTGACGGCTTAGATGTCCCGTAGTAGCGGTTTCTCAACCACATACTAGTCTCTCCATTCACTCACAAACTAACAAACAAACAAAATATATATTACTCCATACTTAAAAGATAATAATAATAAGTTTAATGTGGAATGAATAATACTCATTCATAACAAATATGTAGAGACATAAAATTACAGACTAAACCATATCAACTAATTTATAATTTATAACTAATGATGAAAATTTTATTTAATATTATCATGGACTATTTTCTATATACTCGA
>SNQJ01S0109460.1:8414-29212 GCA_010110895.2 Picea sitchensis
TATCCTTATTAGCATGAAGTAGAGCTCATAGAATCATGGCCGTCATCCAAAGGGGAGTAGACATTAGAGCTAAGAATGGAAGAATTCTTTTCATCCTTGTCACTAGAACCAAACCCCTTTTACATTCAGAAGTTTGATGAGACCAATTTTGGATAACTTCATATAATTCCAACCAAAGAAGAGAACCATGAAGGAAAATACTACATTGAATCATGGTTCCAAGTAGTCCTCAGGCCTCACCATAACATTCTTCAACAATTATTGGCACCATCTCCAACAGAGCAGCTGGTCCCTCATGCTCTAGTATCTCTCAAAGTATATTCTTTAATCTTGAATATGAGTACGCTTGTAATTCTGTTATGCACATGGCTCCATTGTAAATATTAATACACTTGAAGATATTTTTTTCTTTCTTCAAGTAGAGTAGGATAATGTAAAAAATAAATAAACAATAAAAATAGTAAAGATAAAAAAAAGTCCAGTTGTGAAAACCAGTTTACTGGTGCAACTGGACACAAAATTTTCTTGAAAACCAGGTTATTGGTGCAATTGGACACGAACTTTGCTTGAAAACCAGGTTACCGGATGGTAAATTTCACAATAAGGTTTTGTAAGTTTATGTTGCTTCAAATTTTGTATTGTAATTCTTCAAAATCATTTATGTTTTATGCTCGTGTCAGTTGATGTGGAATTCCTTAAGGACCACCTTCTGACAAATCTTGTCCCATCAACTCATACAGATCATTTGGGATGGAGGTTAGAGTTTCATAGAGCCCTGGGATCTGAATGCATCAATGAAAAATTTCCTTGTTGTTAATCACGAGGATTCAACAATGTCTCTTGATTGACAAATATTGTAGATGACTCGACTCCAACACATCCATTCATACTTGTCAAAATGCACTAAGGTACTTTAGTGCTCACTGTCATCAAAGATGAGTTGCTTCATGTTGGTTAACGTCATACATTGATTGTCGATAATCCAATGACCTCTCTTCATGCTCGACATCAACACATTTATTCGCATGATGAGACTTGTACCTCGAGTTTTGTAGCAGTTGAATACTATATGGTTTCATGCTTTTAACATAAGCTTACAACTATCTGCGAGAGTAAGAAAACGAGTTTTCTATTTTTAGCAGAACTTCTACTCATCCTTTGTTTCAATAGTTCTACATTTATTTTTCATTCATTTTCCAGCATTCAACAGTCTCTAGATCCGCCACTACAGTTAGCATCAACCTTGACCACTCTCAGGATTTTAGTGTTCTCTTAGCCCCAATGTATGCCATTTTCAGATTATTTTTCTATACATCACTCTCAACATCATTTCAACCTACATTAGCTTCGACATACATCAATCCATCCATTCCAATCAAAGCTTTTACGGAGGTCAAACTTAAGGTAAAATAGTGTGAGTTTTTAATTTATTAAAAGTTTAGGAGAATGTCATGAAAAGCCACTGAGAATTATTTCATTCACTTCTGTTTTCAAACCATCATTTCCATTTCCATATATTCTCATTTTTTTCCATACCATGTATTCAAAGTATACCCAGTTGAAAAATAAAAATCATACCCTGTTTTCAAGTAGTCTTACTGCTGCCACACAATAACCAACAAAAAGAAGAAAATGCATTGTTGTTGCTCCACAAGAACCAACAACAAAAGAAGAGAACACATTTTTTCATAAAATACACACAAGGACATGTTGTGTATTCAGTTTGGGGGTGATAGGGTTTGGTTTGCAATCCATGGGATCTCCTAGTGGACAAATGAGATCAAGCTGACAAGGACAAGCAAAACAGGTTCATTGTAATATCTCAATATCATTCATTCACATTTTCTTAAATGCAAAAATTGAATTGATGATATCTTGCAAACCATGAATTGGGTTTTCATGAAATTTGGAGGAGAGAAGAACTATATCTTGATGAACAAACCCAATAAATTTCTTACCAAGCCAGTTCATTTTTGAGATATTAAGCATCATCACCTTCAACCATTTTTCCTATATCTCGAGATCTGTGCATCAGATGGCTTTGATTTTTGGTGTGGAGAAGCATTGGAATAGTAAAAATCTTCCTGCAATTTTATTTTGAAACCTAGTTTGTATTTTGTGAGATTCTGGTTTAAAAAATTTGCTGCTACTCTTGCAACACTTGTCGTTATTCACATGTAGCATCGTATTTGTCATATATTGGGATCTAGGCATTAGGTTGCTATGATTTTTGGTAGGAAGTTGCATTAGATGGTGATCCATAAAACCACCAAAATTCTTATTCATTTGAGTTATGGTTTGCATAAAAATTCAAATTTTCAAATCTACTGTTACTCCATTATAACATCTACAACACTTGCTGTTACTCCACTATAGCAGCTACAACACTTGTTGTTACTCGCTTGTAGTAACTTATTTGTTTGTATCTTGAGATTGTTGAACTGGGTTGTCATGATTTTTTATAGGCAGAGGCATTAGATGGTGATCAATATACTCACCAAAAATCTCATCATTCTGGATTATTGTTTGCATCAAATGCTACATTTTCAAATATGTTGTTAATGTAGCAACTACTATAACAGATTGCTACAACTCCACCCGAATTGCTAAAAATAACTCGAAGGATACTTTTGAAGCCATTGTTTGAAGATGTTTCAGGGTTCTATTAGTAAATAAGTGTTATATTCTATCAACATCATCAGTTGGGAAATCATAGTGGTTTTGGTTACTGTGCATTGAAAAATGGAAGAAACATTCAACTTGGGGACATTCAACATCCTTAGTTTGGGGGGTGGACTACTGCACATTTCTTACTTGGAACAAAACTATTTTCTTGGCCTTCCATTTGGAAGACAAAATTTCAATTTGGGGGAGAGGAAAACTCATCACCTAGAGAGGAATAGTCTGCCCCAGAAGAACCTACAACAAAAGAATCTTCTATAGAAACCATTCCTACTGAAAAATATATGTTTGGGTACATACAACAACAATTTTCATTTTTCAGTGGATGATAGTAGTTTTCAACATTAATGAAGTCCTCTTGTTGTTACACCATAACCAATAGCAGGTCACAAAATATCACCATGTCATGAGTTATGATTTACTGATGTTACCCTTAACACTGTTGCTGTTACTCCTATTATAACACTATTGTTATTACTTTGTTTTACTATTACTCCTGTTATAACATTGTTGCTGTTACTCAATTTTGTTGTTACTCTTGCTATAACACCGTTACTATAACTCTATTCTGCTGCTACTCCTATTATAACACTGTTGTTGTTACTCTGTTCTGTTGCTACTCCTATTATAACATTGTTTTGTTACCCTGTTATGCTGCTACTCCTGTTATAACACTATCGTTGTTATTGTGCTTGGTTGATACAAATGTATTGGTTTGTATGGGGAAATGAAACATATTCAGTTTGGAGGAGATGTTGGATTTCTGATTTGTCACCATTATTAACACTTATAGACATCCATTTCATTCCTTTTACTTCCTTTTACCACTCATTTATCACTCCATTTACCATAATTTTTCGTAAAACACTATGCCATACTTATTTATGCTTTAGTGGTTAAGTAATGCTCATTTTCCTTCCTTTTTAATAAATTAAAGAATATCATAATTAATTTTTACTGATGATGGTTTATGAATCAATTTCATGTAGCAATAGTAATAACACTCATGATGGAAACCTCCAAGGTTGGCATACCAACACACCTCCACATGGGTTTTGTTCCTAAGATCAAAGACACAGATTTGGATTTTGGAGTAGATGAAGATGAACTTGAAAAATACAAGATATGGGTTTTGTCTGTAGCATAGAAAATTGCATATTCATTAAGTAGTTTTCCAAAATAAGCTATGGTTTGAGAGATAAGGGTGGTTCTTTACCATAATTTTTCTCAAATTGATGTAAAACCCATATTTTCTGAAACATCCAGCTTCCGCCTTGATTTCCAAGCAGATGAATATTAATATGAATATTATGAGACATGGGTTTTATTTGTAGCATATCAAATTAAATAACATGTGAGTCGTTTTCAAAAATGAGCTACAATTTGAGAGATAAGGGTGGTTGTTTATCGCAAATTTTCCCAAATTGATGTAAAACCCATATTTTGTGATTTTTCTCCAAAAATGTAAATTCGTTTTCTGAGTTTGGGGATTTGGTTCTATCCTTCCCCATCTGATTTTTATGTATAAACAAGACTAAGAGGGGGAGAATAAATCAACAATTAGTAGCCTATTTTTTGATTAGTCAGTCTGGAGGATGAGGACCAACTTTTGTATCTGTAATTCTTGATTTTGATTAAAAAATGTTCAATAGTTCATGGTGCAACTTATGAGATGTTGAGTTAATATGTAGTTTCTGAACGTTTTCCATTCCCTACTAAGGAGGATGGTCCCTCCCCTTTATCATGGTTTTCTGTTGTTGTACTAGTAAGTATATTCATTTTATTTAGTTTGCCAATTAGTAATATGTTTGTTATTTTGTAGTTATTATCTCAGAGGAGGAGGAGCGAACAATATGAAGATCAAAATCTCAGAATGGAAAACACAGTATGTGATTATTTTTTATCATGATAGAATCAACAATGTTCCCATGATAGTGAACATGAGGAATGAACAAAATGAAGATCAAAAGCTAAAAAGGGAAAATGCAGTACGCTGAAGAAATTCCTGATTATTGTTGATCACGATAGGATCAACAATGTTCCTATGATGAAATCTCAGGAGGGTTAGAAAATGCAGAGATCAAATCTCAGAAGGAAGAAGTGCTTTGTAGAAGTATCGTCGGGATTGTTGGAAATATTGAGAGGTCAACCATTGCACAGGAAAATGTGAGAAGTCTCATTAGCCGTCCGATCAAGGAAATTGATGATGTTGATCGTCTCATATAACGGATGAGGGTCATATGAGTGATCGTGGGCTTGAGGACCATTGGAGGATCATGTCCTTCGGATGAGAAATCACCAGATCAATGACAGGGACAAATTGCAGAGTTTGGGTGTCGAGTTAACTCACTCGCAAGTTGTGGTTCTGAAATCATCATCGATTGTTGATTTGCTTCAAGTATCTTCATGACCATTGGATCACATTTTAGTGGAAGGACAAGATAAGATGAAAGGGTTGAGAATTTGATCATCCGAATACCTGTCAACTGTCAGATCATTCAAAGTGGAAGGATAGGATTAGCGGGGCTAAAAGGTTGAGATTTTGATTAGCCGAATACCTACCAGTCGTCAGATCATGTTAAAGTGGAAGGACAAGATAAGATAGAAGAGCTTCATCGCAGAAAGATCAAGCCATCGATATAAGATGTTGATCAACGAACAACATTTGTTTTGGGTATAAATATGTGAGGAGGTTACGCTCCTAAAAGGTTGAGATGTGAAATACTTGAAGCCCAAAAATTCGAAATGAATAAGGACCATCGGATTTGGAGGACATTCTATGACCGTTGGATCAGGGTTGTTGGTCAACAAACCACGTCAACAAGGACACACAACAAACCATGTCTACAAGGACATGTGGCAGACCACGTTAGTAGACTACGTCAGCAGAATACGTCAACAGACTACATCAGCAGACTACGTCAGCGGACTACGTCAACAAAGACATGTAACAAACCACGTCGGAAAATAGACATGGAATAATTAGATGATGAGAAGTGTCAAAGAGGAAATTGGATCGTTCCATGTCAACAAGTGACGTAAGCAAGTTACGTCACTCTGGGAGATTTTCTTCGGGAGTTTTACCACGAACGAATGTCAAAAGTCCCGAAGTCCCAAAGGATGAAGGTCCGAATTCACTCTCATCCATTGATCTGAGATACCCTTCGGATACTATCCTGACTGTTAGATCAGGGAGATGAACATGTGTCACATCGAGAGATCTACGTCGACATTGGCAAGAAAATGTGGCAGACCACATCACTAGTCTACATCAACAAGGACACATGGCATAGTCAGAGAATGACAAGTGTCATGTTGAAATCAACATTTCAAGTACGTGAAAATCACGAATTTGAGTGACACGTGGTAGCTGCTCGGCCCATGACACGTCATCAAGTGACGCAAGTAAGTTACGTCATTCTGGGAGTTTTGATTCGGGATTTTTACCACCAGCACTCGCCCAAAGTCCCGAAGTCCCGAATGCTGAAGCCCGAAGTGGACATGAGACGTACGATCTGAATATCACTTTCAAAGCATTCTCGACTATCAATCTACTTTAGTGGAAGGATAGTGCAAGAATAATATACGAATTCATGGAGTAAATGGTGGCCATCCATCTCATTGCTTGATTAAGTCCCGACCGTCAGATTAAGCAATGAAGGATAGATGTAAGGATCAAATATAACCATATATCTAGTTCCGTGATATAACGTAAGCCGTCCGATCTGTTTGGGAAATCTGATTTGAAAGTTTTGAAAGGTTTCAAACTCAAAAGTTCTGAAGGGAAAAGTGCCGAAGTTACGACAACTGTCTATCTCATCAGAAGATTGGATCATGAATGTTGATTTAATGAGCGCTCAAGAACTAGTTTCGCCTAGTGTCTAGTCACCGCCGTCGATCATATGAAATATGAAATAAAGGCAAAAGATAATACAACGCTTAAATAGATAATCCCGTGGTTCTACGCCTATGATCATATGGGTTGAAGGAAGCACCTCATACAAGTTTCATCCGACATTGAGTTACACCAGAACAATAAAGAGAATCGTTAAAAGATCGAATATGATCTATTGGTGAAATGAGAATACAACATAAGCATGAGTACGATCTAATGAGTTTATCCATGTCTGTGATCAACTCATGAGGATGAACGAACCGATACACAATCATGATTAAAAGAGAGTTAAATCATGAAAACATGAATACAGAATAAAAAGGAAAATGATATTAGCTAAAGTTTAAGATTATCATTTTAAATGAAAAGGTACAATGGTTCAAATATCAAAAGACACAATGATTCAATTTCACACCAGTTGGAAGACTATATAAACAAAAGGGAATTATGAGAGGATTTGTAGTGGAATTTGTTGAAGTATATATATTTATATATAATGGATTGAATTAAAGTTCATTCTATCAGGTTGGTGCCTGTTTACAAGATGGGTCTTGTATGAGAATTGGATTCCTCACATCTTAGTTGGATCTGAGATCAACAAGCCGAGATTTGTTATGAGGGTTGGATTCCTCATTTCTCAGTTGGATCTAAGAACTACAAGCTGGGTCTTGTAACAAAGAGTTGGGTCTCTCATAATTGTTTGAAGATGATATTCAAATACTTATCTTGTGTATTCATTCAAGTTAAATAAATAAATAAATAAATAAAGTATTTATTGTTTTATATATATTGATTGAGAAAATGAAATGAATATTTGTTTTTTAGTTAATTTGTGAAAAGTTGAAAATTTTCCATAAGTTTTGTGACACTAATTCACCCCCCCCCTCTTAGTGTCAAGTACCCATTTCAACAATTGGTATTAGAGGGGGTTCCTTTAGAACAATTTAAACACTGAAGGTAGATCCAGAAGAAATGGGTGGAGAGATTGCTATCTCTACAAATGAAGATCCCTTATTTGATGGAACAAATTATTTATCATGGAGGGAAAATATCAAAATATATCTGAAGTCAAGAGGATTTGGATTTTGGGATTCGGTAGTAAGTAAGCCCTAGCACTTAACCACTTCAAATAGAAAATACAAAACTACAAAGGAAGCAAAGAGAAACAATTCAGTAGCCTTAAAAGCAATACATGATGGATTGTCAGATCAAGTCAAAGAAAAGATGAAGAACCACAAATCTGCCAAAGAATTATGGCTTCAACTAGAAAATTGTTATCAGAATGAAACACAAGAAAAAGAGAAATCCAATCAAAGTGAGGAACAAGAATCTAATGAAGATGATTCCTGTCAGAATAAAGAAAAAGACTCTAATGAAGAGGATTCTTATCAGAATAAAGAACAAAACTCAGAAGAAGAGAGTTCTTATCAAGATAATGAAGAAGATAAAGAAAAAGAAAATTTCAATCAGGTTGAAGAACATAGTTCAGAGAAAAATATTTCTAATCTTAGTGAAAAGCAGGATTCGATCTCAGTCAACAGTGAAGAAGATGACCTCATCAAGGAATTGAGGAATACCCCAGTTTTCATTAAAGAAAAATTACATAATCTTAAAACTGATGTTGCAACTGTTATAGAAGAGATTGGTTTGGAAACAGGAAATTATATGCATATTAAAGTTCCTGTGGAGGCTCTTGACAATATTGAGTACACAAACCTGTGCACTCTAGATGTGTTGGATAAAATCCAACATAAAGATATGATGCTACTACAAAATCTGTATCAATCTAACCATGAAGAGCATGAACAAAAGTTTCAGCTAGAAAAGGAAGAAGAGATCAAAAGATTGAAAAACGAAGTTATTAATCTAACATAAGAGATGGAAGAATTAAATACACATGACAATAAAATAAAAGAAGTACTAAAATAATCAGAAGAATTAGTTAACAGTCTAAACACTCAACTTGAGGAAGCTAAAGAAAGTAAAGAAGTCCTAAAAATCCAGCTATCAAGGAAAGACAATTCTTACCACATGTTGGAATTGGAAATCATCAATTCCAAAAAGATAATTGAAAGTACTAATGCAGATCTAATAACTCAAATTAAAGAAGCTAAGAAAAGGGAAGAAGCCCAGAAGATCCAAATAACCAAAAAGAAAGAATCATGCCATATGTTTGAATTAGAAAACATCAACCTCAAAAGTATTCAGCTAGAATACGAGGAAGAAATCAAAGTATTGAAAACTAAAGTTTTTGATCTAAAAAAAGATATGGAAGAATTGAAGATATATGTCAAAACTATTAAATGCAAAGAAGTCTTGGATGAGATAGAAGAAATTTTCATAAATCTAAAGACTCAACTTGAACATGCTAAATAAGTGGAAGAAGCCCTGAAGATTCAATTGACTAGAAAGGAAGAATTATGTCACATGTTGAAGTTAGAAATAATCAATCTCAGAAAGATGAATGAAAAGACAAACAAGATTGTCAATTTCTAGAATAGCTCAACTATCCTAGATAAGATTTGGAAGAGCCATAGATCAACTGATGACAAATCTGGCCTTGGATATAATAAGAAAGAAGATAGATATAGAAGTAAAAATGAAGAAGAAAATCAAATGAGAGATCTTTCAAGCCAAAATAAAATCAAGAATGGAAACACCTTCAATGGATATTGCTTTTCTTGTCATAGCTTTGGACATAAAGCAATGAACTGCAAGAAACTAGAGAAAGGATATACAAGAAAATCCAAAAAATCAATTAGATGTTGGAGATGTAATTTTGTTGGGCACAGAACAAAATTTTGTCATACAATGAGATGTTACAACTGTGATAAGTTTGGGCACAAATCCCAAAATTGGAAGAATACAAAAGTCAATATTTGAATAAGTTATTGAAGACAATGACAAATCCTAATAAAAGTTGGAAGAATAAAGGAGATGATAAATCTCCAAAAACACAATTAGAAAGAGAAGATCCAAAAAGCATAATATCTCACAGAAAGATCTAGAGAATAAAATCTGAAGGAGAAAGCAAGAAATATGTTATTACACCTGGAAATGAAGAAACTAATAATAAGAACATGATGGGTAAAAGTCCTAATAAATAATGTGAAATTCAATATGAGATAAATCAATCTCAAGAAAAATAAATACCTATAGAATAATATGGGACAATATCAAATTTTGATGATGTCATAAGTTGTTAGCAAAAGATAGAAAAAAAAAGAAGTTTAATTTTTTTTTAAACAAAATCAAAGGATTATACCAAAGAGTTTCTAAATTAACATATGGAAAATCTTGACTATCTATAGATTAGTGGTGAAAATAAAAATCATTGGTAGGGTTAGTTGTAGAATACAAGAAGAAAAAAAAAATAATGGTATTAGAGCTAGAGGTCACGAGTTCGATACACACTCGGCTCACGCTGAGGGGGAGATTGTTGCACTAAATTGCAAGTAGTTAGTGCTCCTCGGTGTATCGTGAAAAGGGACTAACTGACTCTCGTGGATCCTTGAAGTATGGCGGTGATAATTTTACCAATCACCTGGGGGTTTTGGTCTAACAACAGCCGTACTACCGCGAAAAGGGTATCATTCAACAAATATCAATTGATAACAAAATTGTCATTTAAATCAATTGGTATAATTCCTCAATTGATATTCCTATGAAATATCAAAGAAGAATAAGAAGCAGATAAAAAATATCAGTACGATTCATACTCTTGTTCTATTTGACAAAGGGAAGTTAGTAAAAACTCAAGAGGAGTATTTTGGTTATTAAATAAGAATGTAATTAGATTAAGTTTTGAAAAGACTTGATCACTACAAAAATAAGTATCAAGAAGACTACTTATTTAAACTCAAAAATCCCAATAAACTAAGATAAGAAATTAGTAAATTAACAGGGGAAGAGACCTTGTTAGGAAGAGCTACCCTTTCAGAAACAAAGGGGGAGAGTATTCAGAAGCAGAGAGAGAGCATATTGTCAGGGGGAGTCATTCAATTATGGCAAAAAGAACATAATTGTAAGAAGTGTTACCCAAGCTCAGATTCTGATCAGTAACATACCGAGCTTTACCACAGGAGGAAAAATCCTTTGCCATTGATGTCAAAGGGGGAGAGAAAAGAAACTTCATAAGAGGAAAGCATCATCACAGGAGAATTTTTGTATATGACGTTAGTGTGTTTCCCTCAATGAAAAAGGGGGATATTGTTGGACATATTGTCATTGATGTCAACAGTCAATGTGATGATCTGTTGTTAATGATGAATTACCACAGATGAGATTGTCATTGATGTCAACAGTATATCAGTTAGCAGAAGATGTCAAACAATATGCAGAGATCAGAAGCGTAAGCTCAGGAGGAGGAGCAAACAATATGAATATCAAAATCTCAGAAGGGAAAACATAGTACATGATTATTGTTGATCATGATAGGATCAACAATGTTCCTATGATAGTGAACATGAGGAGCGAACATCATGAAGATCAAAAGCTCAGAAGGGAAAATGCAGTACGCTGAAGAAATTCATGATTATTGTTGATCATGATAGGATCAACAATGTTCCTATGATAAAATCTTAGGAGGGTTAGAAAATGAAGATATCAAAGCTCAGAAAGAAGAAGCACTTTGCATAAGTATCGTCGAGATTGTTGGAAATAATGAGAGATCGACCATTGCACAGGAAAATGTGAGAAGTCTCAGCAATCGTCCGATCAAGGAAATTGACGGTGTTGATCATCTCATATAATGGAAGATAGTCATATGAGTGATCGTGGGATTGAGGATCGTTGGAGGATCGTGTCCATCAGATGAGAAATCACCAGATCAATGACAGGGACAAATTGCAGAGTTTGGGTGTTGAGTTAAATCACTTGCAAGTTGTGGTTCTGAAATCATCATCGACCGTTGATTTTATTTGAGTATCTTCATGGCCGCTGTATCACATTTTAGTGGAAGGACAAGATAAGTTGAAAGGGTTGAGAATTTGATCATCCGAATACCCTTCAACCGTCAAATCATTCAAAGTGGAAGGATATGATAAGCGAGGATAAAAGGTTGAGCTTTTGATTAGCCGAATACCTGTTAACCATCATATCAAACCCGATTCCCGTAAGCTGTCAGACCATGTTAAAGTGGAAGTAGAGGATAATCTAGAAGAGCTGCATCACAAAAAGATCGAGTCGTCGATTTAAGATGGTGATCAATGAACAACATTCATTTCAGGTATAAATATGCGAGGAGGTTATGCTCCTGAAAGGTTGAGATGTGAAATACCCGAAGACCAGAAATATGAAATGAATAAGGATTGTCGGATTTGGAGGACATTTGATGACCATTGGATCATGGTTGTTGTTCAGAAAACCATGTCATCAAGGACACTCAACAAACCACATCTACAAGGACATGTGGTAGAACACGTTAGCAGACTATGTCAGCACACAACATCAGAAAAGACATGTGACAAACCACGTCAGCAGACCACATCGGAAAATACACATGGCATAATCAGATGATGACAAGTGTCAAAGAGGAAATTGGCTCGTACCATGTCAACAAGTGACGTAAGAAAGTTACGTCACTTTGGGAGATTTGCTTCGGGAGTTTTACCATGAATGAATGTCAAAAGTCCCGAAGTCCCAAAGAACGAAGGTCCAACGTTGCTCTCAGTCGTCGATCTGAGATACCCTTCGGATACTATATTGACCGTTAGATCAAGGAGATGAACATGTGTCACATTGGGAGATCTACATTGACGCCAGCAAGAAACTGTGGCAGAGCACGTCAATAATCTACGTCAGCAAGGACACATGACACAGTTAGAGAACAACAAGTGTCATGTTGAAATCAACATTTCAGGTACGTGCAAATCACAAATCTGAGTGACACATGGAATATACTCGGCTCGTGATACGTCATCAAGTGACACAAGTAAGTTACTTCACTCCAGGAGTTTTTCTTTGGGAGTTTTACCACCAACACTCACCCAAAGTCTTGAAGTCCCGAATGTCGAAGACCTGAAGTGGACACGAGACATATGATATGAAGATCACTTCGGGAATGTTCTCGACCGTCGATCTACTTCAATGGAAGGATAGCGTAAGCATAATAGACGAAGTCACAGAGTATATGGTGGCCATCCATATCATTGCTTGATTTAGTCCTGACCGTTAGATTAAGCAATGAAGGCTAGATGTAAGGATCAAATATAACCATAGATCTAGTTCCGTGATATAATGTAAGCCGTCCGATCTATTCGGGAAATTTGATTTGGAAGTTTTGAAAGGTTTCAAACTCAAAAGTTTCGAAGGGAAAAGTGTCGAAGTTACGACAACCGTCCATCTCGTCAGAAGATTGGATCGTGACCATTGATTTGATGAGCGCTCAAGCACTAGTTTCACCTAGAGTCTGGTCACTACCATCGATCATATGAAACATGAAATAAAGGAAAAATATAATACAACGGTTAAATTGATAAGCCCGTGGTTCTACACCTGTGATCATGTGGTTTGAAGGAAGTGCTTCATACATGTTTCATCCAACAGTGAGTTACACTAGAACAACATAGAGAATCGTTAAAAGATCGAATATGATCTGTTGGTGAAACGATAATACAACAAAAGCATGAGTACGATCTAATGAGTTGATCCATGTCTATGATCAAGTCACGAGGACAAACAAACCGATACACAATCATGATTAAAAGATGGTTAAATCATGAAATCATGAATAAAGAATAAAAAGGAAAATGATATTAACTAAAGTTTAAGATTATCATTTTAAATGAAAAGGTACAATGGTTCAAATATCAAAAGACACAATGACTCAAATTCACACCAGTTGGAAGAATATATAAAGAAAAGGGAATGATGAGAGGATTTGTAGTAGAATTTATTGAAATATATATTTATATAATGGATTGAATGAAAGTTCATTATTCATCGGGTTGATTACTGTTTACAAAATGGGTCTTATATAGAGTTGGATTCCCTCACATCTGATTGGATCGAGATAAAAAGCTGGGAACTTGTTATGAGGGGTTGTATTCCCTCATTTCTCAGTTGAATCGGGAACTACAAGGCTGGAGTCTTGTAACAGTGGAGTCTCTCATAATTGTTTGAATGAATACATAAGGCGTCTTATGTATTCATTCCAAGTTAAATATATAAATAAAGTATTTATTGTTATATATATATATATATATATATATATATATATATATATATATATATATATATATATATATATATATATTGATTGAAAATGAAATGAATATTTGTTGTTGGTCATTTGTGAAAGTTGAAAAGTGTCTATAAATAGCGAAGATTCACCCCTTCCTATAGGTGTCAAGTATCCATTTCGACAGTGGCATGGTACTTAGTTGCAGGTTGAGGTCAAACCTATGTCGACCCATGGCTTGCACTTCTCTTAGCATGATAATTAGTTGCAGGTTGAGGTCAAACCTATGTCGACCCATGGCTTGCACTTCTCTTACATGACTTTATTACTTGGTTTATCTATGTAATATCTAATCTCCCAGACTGCCTCCTTCATGTCGACTTCTGCTGGGACTAAGGTAAAGTCTTTAATAAATTTTCCTTTTACCTCTTTCCGTGTACACATATCTCCCCTTGATTCTTCAATTTTATACCATTTATATGTTAGGTCGTCCAGTGTGCATGGGAACATATGTGGCGAGAATCATTCATCTTGATACTTGATACTCCTCCATTCTCTTTCACAATCCTCAATGTGAGTTATAGGGTCAAACCCTAGCTCGAATTTGACTATATTGTCCATGGTTGAAAGATATTTCGCTCCAAATCACTCAACAAAATGCATTGTTGATGTATTCCATGTGTGCAATTGAGGTGCATGCATATACCACCAATGGGAAGCTTGTTCTGTAAATGACTGCACCAAGATTTGTAGTCGACCTTATTTACCGAACAACTTCAACACCTCTTTAGCATGGAACACAAGTGATTCACATTTTTAAAATCATAATGGGGGATTTGTGGTCATTTTTATGTTTGTAGGTATTAGACTTCGATTTTGTCTAATTTTATTTTCAAAGATGATAGGAACAACTTTATTTGAAAAGAAAGATCAAAATTTGTCTTTTGGTATATCTTTAGCTGTCCAGCATTCTCTTTCTTTTGACTCGTAGTTATTGATTTTCCACTCGTATAAATCTATATCATAGTTTTGACCTATGGAAAAGGGGGATCCATGCAAAAATTATCCTCTAACATTTGGCTCCACATCATATTTGTCTCCCTGGATAAATTGATATAGTTTTCTGGCATCAATTTCTTCTTCCCAGGGTTCCATCCATGGTTTTCCTTCCATGTGGTTCAAGGGTATGATAATATTCCCACTTTTCTCGTTAAGTTTGATTCTATCCTTTTCAAGGGATATTGTTGCTTTCATTTTTCGACCCCATGGTCGTCTAACCAATGTTGAGTATGTGGGGATACCTTCGACTAAATCAATTGCTTCAAAATCGACCACTATTGGTATCCTCATGATTATTGTTTTTGCACTTTTTAATATGCCAATCGGTTTGACAAATACCTAATCTGATAATTTCAATAAGTTCTTAGATTTGACTAACTTAAGTCTACCCATCATGATCTAGGTTTCTTTTGTGAGAATATTGACATGAGATCCGAAGTCAAACATGACCCGTGGAATCATAAACCCTTCCATTTCTAGGTCGAATTGAGGATCATAATTATCATGGATTTTTTCTCGTTGAGTTAGTTGGCACATATTTTTGAATGTTTTGTGCTCCTTTTTGCACTCTTTGAAAATATTCAACAATTCTAGTAATCCGATGACCGATTCTTATTCCTTGAGGAGATTAATGAATTCATCTAGGGTCATGTCCATCATTCCTTCTTGGTACTTATTTTGTTGACATTCTTGTTGATTCTATTCTTTCACTATATTGTTGAACAACTTGACAAATTCTCTCATAATTTTCCTTTCTTTTTGAGGGTTGGGTACCAATTATCTTTTTGTACAAGATTTATTTGGGGTATTTTATTCAATGGTACAATGCGTTCTTTCCCTGCTCTAGATCTAGTGATCATGTTTAATTTATTGGAGTTAAATACTTCGTGATTTGGTATGCTATACATGAAATTAAAAATTCTCATATTTCTTATATTTTATAGCATAATCTGGAAATATTCCAAGGAGTGATCTCTGACTCCACATACATTACAATATTTGAGGTAAGTCTTGTCATTTAATAAACATTCTGGGCTGATGTGGTAATCTTTGAGGAAAGTAAAACAATATTTGTTTTTAGGTATACCTCGACCACATCCTCCGTGATTTCCCTAATGTCCATGGCAACCTCCTCAATATCCACCTCGACCTTGATACCCTCCATCACCTCCTCTGCCTACTTGTCTTTGGTTCTTTTCTATGGATTGTGCATGATAAATGATTTGGTCCAAGAATTGTGCTAACATTCAACTATATTATGGGTAAGTTCTTCACAAATGGTGCACCATTTGGTTTTAACGTTTTTGAAATTGTTTGGGAAGGATTTTCTTGTGTGGTTTGTTAAAATCTCACAAATTTTGCAGTAATATTCAATTTGGAATCATCTGACATTTGGATCTATGTTGTTTGCATCACATTTCTGGCAATGATCTTTAGTGCAACCTTCATTCATGTAGAAGGTGCACCAAAAGTCACTTCTTCTCAACGTAATATCCTGCAACAACTTCCACATCATCCCCATTTTTTCTTCAACTTTCTTGTCTAGGGAGGGTGTAGTCCAATTATTGTTAGAATCGGTCTATTGTGATTTCTTAAGGGTTTCTTCACATGATTGTATTTCATGCATTCTGAGTGGTGCCACACAATCAACATATGGGAAAATATTTAAGTTCGGTGATGAGAGAAAATTGTATTTAGTCAAAGAAAAGGATCTTGAAGTTTGGAGATGAGAAAATTTCATAGTCGTCGAAGATATATTTTTAAGTTCGCCGAAGAAAGATTTTGAAGTTCGGTGATGAAGAGAATTTTGTAGTTTGTCGATGGAAATTTTTTTTAGTCTATTGATGGAAAAAAAATGAATTTCACCGATTGAGGATAAATTTTGAAGTTGACCAATAGAATTTTTTTTTAGTCCACAAATGAACAAAATTTAAAGCTTTTCCATGGAGGATGAATTTTATAATTCATCGATGGAAGAAAATTTTGGTTCACAGATAGAGGAAATAATTGATTCTTTGATGAAATAATTCTTTAGTTCACTGATGGAAGAGATCTTTATCTTGTCGACGAGGATGGTGAAATGGCCAATTTAGGGGATGACAGGTGGGCATCAGTTCCATATCAACAACAACATTAGCCAGAATGCCACGTCAACAATATGGTAGTATTTTAAAAAAAGAAGACAAGTTTGGAGCCATAAACTTGTTTTGGCCATAAAAAGAGCATACAAACTTAGAATTAGATGAAATTTAAAGGGTATGTATACAACGAGGAGGCCTACAAAAGTTCCAGTGAGGGTCATTGGCCAATTCTACTCCAAATTTCTAGAAAATGCAAATTAGACATTTTTGAAGAACATGGTGGTACTCTTTGATAGCGGCCCTGTTATTGATGATTTTTTTACAATGAACCAAAAAATAGACACAAAGATACCTATTTAGTATTTTGGCCAAATTTGAAAGAGTTTGGAGTGGAGGTTCCAAAATAGAGAAAAATCCACCATTCAGGCCACTTTTTGGGATTTTCGAGATCTTCAAAGGATGAAAAGGGGCTCCAGATTGAAAATCTGGAAAAAAACAATTTATTTGAAATTTCACCTCCTCAATAATCTAGACAACTTTGTCGTACTAAAGTTATCCCAATTTTTCTCCATTTAGGAGATAACAGTTTTCACTAAAACTTTAGTTTAGAGAAAGTGCAAAAATGACAAAGTTGACAAATCAAGATTAATGCAAAATTTGAATTGAGCACCAGACCCTGAATCTGAAAGTTGTTGTGTACTCATCACCAAGAATAATTTTAGCGCTTGATATAAATTTTTCTTGTTCTCACCATATTTGGTTCTATAGGTGACAAAAGTTAGCCTCAGAGATTAATTGTCCCAGTGAGATAAGTGCAAAAAAGGGGCAGAAATGGAAAATTCAGGAAGTCATAATCTTTGGCTTAGAAAATAATATTGAAGCTATGTATAGCTGTTGGAAAGGAAACCTAGATGACAACATGAAAACAGGTTTAAGTTCTCTAAGGAAGCATATGGTTGCTTTAGAGAGTTGTAGAAGAAATGATGTTTGACACGATGTCCAGTGTAATTGTTTAATATGAAAGATTTCCAAAATAGTTTTATTTTTGGAAAAATATTTCTAGAGGACATAGAGGAAGGGTGGAGGTTATAGAGCTGGTTGAGACACTTAATAAATTGTAGAGGGAAGAGGAGATATATAGAACAAGAAATGAAAGGTTGATAAGGGCTTAGGAAGAGTAGAGCCAAATTAATACTCAAATGCTATAGAGTTTGAATAACTTGCAAAGACAAATCAACAAGGATTCTCACATAAAACATAAAGATAACAGGTGAAGAATGACATTAATAGGCACATAAAGGTAAGGAAAGCCTTTTTATCCTTGAAGGTAGAAATGTAATGATGGATGGAAAACACATTGCAGAAGAAACAAGGACCTATTAATGTAATGGGTGAGTCACAGGAATGTGAAAATAATTTATGGGACCATTATATGAGGACTTATAAGAGTTTTGAGCTATAAATTAACAACTATGACTAAAATTATTCAGAGCAAGAAAATTACTTATGTTATCGGAGTGCACAGTGAAACTAGGGTACAAGAGAAAAAAATTCAGTGGATGAAATGATGAAGGTTCATTCATTTTAAAGGTGTCAATGGAGAAATAAAATCGTGAAACATGTGTAGATTGCTTCTAGAAGGATGCATTTAGACTTTAGAGGCAAGTGTTCTATAAATTAAAGTAGATTCTAGAATTGGACGAAGTCAATGAGAAACCTGAGACACTGACAAAAGGTACCATAAGGGAATGCTGAGTGAAATCCAAGTGTACAAATGGATGAAAAATCGAGAAGAACATAGAAAGTGTAGTGATTTATAGAATGTAAATAATGAAAAGGCTGAAAGATGTTGATGCAATTACATTAGTAGAAATTGTGAACATGGCTAGTAGGTGTAAGACCCTAGTTTTAAGACCCTAGATTAAATAATGTATTTTGTGAAAGGTCGGAGCGCCCAAACAATTAAAAGAGGCTGAAGTGCCTAGGAAATGTAATACTGGATGATTATGAATGATAAAATACATCATTGGATACACGACAGACAAGGACAAGATTTATAGGGGGCTATGATTCCATGAGAGAGGGGGACTAAAGGGGCTAATTATTTATTTTATATATTAATTACCCATCTTGGTTTTAATTGAGAAAAGTGGTTACATGAGATTCTTGGGGGGAAGGCCACGTGGTTCTTGATTTCATGTAATTATATAAAATCCTCTTATGGGATATTTGGGGGTTCTTCTCCATTCACTCTTTCACTCTTTCATTCATGGTTGTTCATTCCTTATTCCTAATTCATTCTTGATCTTGGTTGGGGAAAGAAAAAGAAATTATGGAGGAAGGAAGCCATTATTTTGCTGTCTGTAGTAATTACTGGAGCATTCCAACCATGCATTTGTGCCTGCATGCTTGAGATGAATTGGAATTTTCTAAACTTTGTTCATGGCTGTGAATCTTGAGAGTCCCAACATGGAGATTCTTGACCAGATGCACTAGAACCCTGGAAAGAGGTGGACAACATGAGAGAATGGATGGCAGTGAAGGGGGTTCATTTCTTTGGGTGGTGTAGGCTGGAGAGAAGTGATCGAGGTGGATATCGGTGGCCACCCACATATTCCATTGGGTCGAAATACATTTTTTCTACAGTTTTTTGGGTCCCAAACTTGCGGGGCCATTTTGAGGCCCTAAACGATGTTTCTTTGATGTTTGGGGGCCCATGCGATAGTTAAAGTCTCTACCCTAGGCCCAGTCAAAATTTTTTCTTCTCGTCTAGACCTTTCCAATGAGCTCTCATGCACTCCAAATGAAGATCGTATGCAAAATTTACGTCCTCTAGAAGTTGATGTATCAACTACCCCCATTGGGGCCCACAAATATTTTGGTGTTTCATCTCTCGGGGTTAGGGCTTCGGTTGTTTAGGGTTTTCTAATTTATGTTTTATGTTAAAAATTCCTTTAGAGCCTCATTGTACTCATCTTCTTGTGAATGAACGTAGCCGTCACATCTCTTCTTAGAGATAAGATGCCACCATTTGAGCAAGTTTGTTCCAGTTTGCATGTTTACAGTTTCAACAAGTTCTCTTTATTAATACAAGTCAAGTTTTTTTGTATATTTCCTTGCTATACATATGAATTTAATTTTGTTCCATTTATAAATACAGATCAAGAAGAAAGATGGTGTACTTTGGATTGTTGTGTGTTGAGAAACCTATGAGAGCTTGAGTGTTGACTAGTTTGGGAAGTTGAGTGTTGCTCTAGAACTCATCCTTGTGGATTTATAGCCCTGGCTCGGAGGTGACCTGCTGTTGAGAATTGGAACATCAACGTCTAAGGTTTGGTGGAACATCCTTGATCCGTAGCCAGTTGGTGATTGATTTTGTTTAAGATAAGTGCTCTCTGTTATGTGTTTCTATGCTTGTATATTTATTTCCATTATGTATTAATTATTATCTCTGAGATTCATTTTTATAATATGCATGCTTGCTGGTTATTGTTGTTTATGGCACATTGTTCATTTATTTTATGCTATAGCATGAATCTTGATTATTGCATGTGATTATTTCATACTTCTTTATTAATTAAATGTTATCAAAATTCAGAATCAGTTCAAGAAGTGCGTTTTTGGAGTAGGGTGGCTTGACCTTGGTGGTTAGGTAAGTTACAGATTGGTATCAGAGCTTCTGGTTCAAAAACTAGAATGGCATGGGACGAAATGAGTGTGAATTGGGTAGATTCACTGTCACAGATTCGGCTTGTATGAATTTGGGAAAAATGGTGAAAAATTAGAGAGAAAATCCCCAAATTCGTGAACAGATTCAAGTTCTAAATAACACAGAATTTTTTGATAAGTTAATGGATTTGATCTATAGAGTTGCAGAGATGAGTTCGACTTGGAATTAGGT
>SNQJ01S0109460.1:40001-58405 GCA_010110895.2 Picea sitchensis
ATGATATATATACCATGTAACCCCAACCAATTTTACTCATAAAGTAATGTAATAAACCAATCCAACCAACGAGCATTTCAAGTAAAACATAATTTTTTTATATTATTTTAAACTTCAAATATAAAGTGTTTAATGTATGAAGAAACATGCGTACTTTATTCAAAAGTAAAGTACTTTAAGAGTACTTTGATTACTTTTTTTTAAATCACTACATAGTTAAATATGGTTTTCATCCACCATTTAGAATGTGACAACTCACATGATTTAACTCAAACAATTTCAACTCATCTCCATGGGATGATGTCATCTTCTGAATTGAATCTTGGTTGTATAAAGTGGTTTTTGGTTGTACATTTTTTTTGTTTTGAGGCTCTTTTTTGAGCTCAAAGTTCCCCTAATGTTTATAGCATGGTTCTCCAAGATTGCTCATCCCATCACTTCTTTACAAAAGAAGGGAATTGAATTCGAATGAACAACAAAGTGTTGAGATAATTTTAATTTGTTAAAGGAATTACTTACTAGTGTACCTATTCTAAAGATTGCTAACCCAAATGAGGATTTTGTGGTATGTACAAATTCTTTCAAAGAAGAACTTGGTGGAGTCCTAACTCAAAATGGACATGTCATTAGTTATGATTCTAGAAAGTTTAAAGAACATGAGAGGAATTACGCCACACATGACTTGGAACTTGCCGCCATAGTTCATGCCTTGAAGATGTGGAGGCATTATATCATGGGAAATATATTTGAATTAAGGACATACCATAGTGGTTTGAAATATTTTTTTTGAACAACCAACTTTGAATGCTAGGCAGACAAGATCACTAGAATTTTAAAGTGAGTATGATTTTGACATCAATCATATCAAGGGAAAAGAAAATAAAGTTGTTGATGCACTCTTAGTTCTAGAGAAATTATGAATTTGGTATTAAAAGAGATGCATAATGTTCCATGTGTCGGACATCCCAATTACCGGAAAACAATTGCAGCAGTAAGAAGCCAATTCTTTTGGCCAAGAATGAAGAGTGATGTTTCTGATTACATTGCCAGATGTATGGAATGTCAGAGAGTGAATGCTGATCATACATACTCAACGAGTTTTCTACAACCATTACCAATTCCAGAGAAGAAATTGGAAGTGGTACCATTGATTTTATAACTAAGTTTCCAATGACAACAAATAAACATGATTCGATAATGTTAGTGGTTGATGGAAACAAGCGTTACGACAACAAGCGTCATAACAAGTGTCATACAACAAAATATTAGTTAGTGGTCGATTCGATAATGGTTATGACAACAAGTGTCATACAACATAAATGTTTTTTGGCGTTAGGAATTAAACATCACACTTAATGGCAACATCATCAACACATCATGCACATATATTAACGAAACAATACTAATGCATTAACAATCAATCACGACACAATGACAACACATCATCACCATGAACCATGACACACATATCGACGTATTGACACATTAATTAACAACAACCCAACATCAATGCATTCTACGATTATACGATGCATAAACAACACGAATCAGAAATCACTCAATTCATCTCATAAGGAGAATCATTAGATACCATCAAGATAACATGAGATAACATAACGCTATTAAGGAACCTAAAGACAATCATAAATATGACATAAGATAGTACCCATCCAACCTACCCTGCAAGGTTAGGACCTCCAGGACACATAAACAACGCTCAATCCCATGTTCCAATTGATTTTAACCATTTAAGGTCTCAAGGCTGGCGACTGTTATGAGGAATAAGGAGGTTTCTACATCCCACTAACACGATCAATCCAACCATATAGCTAAATCAACATCATAGAAGTTAATCCATTTCATCAATCCATCTATCCTAAACATCAATTGAACATGGCACACAAGCAATCATTCACATAACTCATCTTATGTCATATAAATTTTCAATTCGCGCAAGAAGTCTCATGTCTACATCAATCATTCGTTAATAAATTTAATGGCGCAATTAAAGGTTGTTAATCCATTATTCATTAATAAATTTAATGACGCAAGTAAATATTGTAGTCCATCATTCATTAATACATTAATGACGCCAGTAAGGGTTGTTAACCCATCATTCATTACATAAAGTCAAACTACGCAAAAGTCTAAAATCTATAACTCAAATTATGACAAAAAACCATTTGCGCAAGAAGTCCGACATCTAAAACCATCATTTATTACACAAAATCCAATTGCGCAATAGTCTAAAATCTTTAACTAACATTTAAGACATAAAAACCACTTGCGAAAGAAGCCTGAGATCTAAACCAACATACATGACATAAAATCCATAAGTGCGAGAAATATGAGCTCTAAACCAAATCCAATTGCGAAAGAAGTTCAAAATCTAAAACCATCATTTAATACATATAATTTAGGGCTTGCAAAGAGTCTAAACTCAACAAGTCCTATATCCCATTATGGAATTGCGCGCGAGCATTCTAATTATCAGTCAGCTAATACATATTGTTATTCTAGTCAACCAATGTCTTTTTAAAATTACTTCATGATCACCAGGTTTTGTTTTTCCAAATCCCTATCACTATTAAATTGTCATTATATCTTATCTTTTATATATAGAGATATAGAGAAGTATTTACATTTTAATTTCATTGACTAAAGCATATTCAACAAATAAAGTTTATTTAATGAACCTTAACATGAAAGCTTAGTTACCTGTACAAATATGCTACTTCTTTTAGTTTATTTCTTTCCATAATAACTGACTCAACAAAAAAAATTCATTAAGTTAACCAAAATACAAGACTCAACTGTTACAACAAGTAAACCAACTGCATAAAATCGTTCTTAGAGATTCAACCAAACGCCTAGAAGGAACCTGCCATTTTTCTATCAAGGGAAAAATGGTTATCAATAAGTTGAAGTTCGTACTTAATATTTTTGGGGTTCAACATGAAAAAACAAGTCAAGGTGTAAGGTAAGGATGCTTAGAGAAAGGAGACGCAGCCAAAACGCTGCTAGAAGAGAATAATGCAGCAATAAAATCATTGACTAAACAATCACACTTATACGTTTAGTGGAGGAACTGGGCGATTAGTGCAAAAGGAGGAATTCGCTAAGATCTGAGGGAGGCAATTTCGATAAGTTAATATCTAATCTTAGCTAAAAAATCAGAGAATATTCTGGGCGTATCTTTAAGAGGTCAGAGTGAGAAACGCAACAATAAAAACTTGTTGGGCGAGGGAGTAAAGCTCGCTGTACACCTAGAGGTGACAGTCACAGAGTTTAAGGAGAAAGCAGGGCGTCCCTGACCAACGCGCAGGGAAACACAAAATTTTTGCTGAGTCAGAGCGAGTTAAAAACAATAAAACGCCAGTCATCTCTCTCTCTCACACACACAGGGAAACACAATTTTTTTTGCTGTGTAAGAACACAATTAAAACAAAAATGACAAATGGTGTTCACCCGAGCTGGCCCAAAGTGAGAAAGACTTCAAATGAAGGTTGGATCATCTCCCGTAACCATCAGGCTTTCCAGTCGAGTTCTGAATTACCATCTCAGTTTGGCAAATGCTAAGGACTTTTTTTTTTTTTTTTAATAAAACCTTGTACAAATCTAATTCATGATTACTAATACCGCAACCACAAGGCGGGGTAGATATTGATCGTCATTCACATACCTTAAGAAAAAATAGAAGAAACTCAGTTATGCCTATCTAATCTAATTCAAAAGCAATTTATCTAAATACCGTGTTCGACGAGGACTGTTACTAGATGGTAAATTTCCATCCGAAGGAATTTGTGCAAATAAAATCAGATATAAAATAACCGTTGCGACAATAATTCTAGAGAGTACATACATAAATTTTAACAAAAATTCACAACTTAATAATATTACCGTAATCGATGAATCGACTTGTTGATGTTTTTCGGCTGCTGACGATCCTCCTTGTTCCTGCTTGCTAATCGCTGAGACCTCACTCACACTCTTCCTCCCCCTGAGCCCCATGAGCCACAAAGGGACCACACACATAAATCAGAGAAAATATAGCTCCCATCTCGCCTCGCAAGGTTGAGCTACCACTCTCTATTCAAGCTGGGTATCTCAACTCGCATAAGAAAAATCAGTCAAGAAAAATCCGACAACATAACCTTACACATACTAGTCGTGATCCATACCTCTTATCTTCCATTTCGTTTATAGAGTTCTTTTAGTGACCCTAACCAAATGCACACTAATTTTTTTTTATTAAATTTTAATTAGGAAATATTCTCCTCCGTACACTTGTCACCCGATCCCTTAGTTGCACCAGATATTCATTTATTTAATTTATTTAATTGCCAATTTCCCTCACCCACCTAAAAGCATTCCTAAAAATGCTCCTTGTTGTCCCCTTATTCTCTCAATTTCCTTTAATGACTGACGCCTTTGTTAAAGCTTAGTTGATTTTTGTTTAGGAAAGTTCTCTAGACTATATTCCTTTCTATGTTCCACTTTCCTTTTTGCATTTAATTTCCCCTTTTTGTCTAAGTTCCAATATTAACATGTCTTTGCACATAAACAATAATTAATTCTTAGATAAATTATTTCTCCCTAAAATTCTTAATTTGATTTTTCTTCTTCCCCCTTTTATTAATTGATTAATTAACTTTTAGTCCTCATACCCTATTTAGACCTAGGCTTTAATTTCAACTAAGCTTAGCATTTTTTTAAGAGAAATTTTATAGTTAATAAAATTTACTCATACAAAATTTATTTTAAGGCTGACCACGTCAAAATAACATATTGTTTTCTAGGCACCTAGGTTCATTGAATCACCAGTTTTAAAAATGATGACACACCCTTCAAGATACACTACGTGCTCCAAGGGTGCCACTTGCCTTTATTCATGTTTCCTTTATGCGACGTGACCTTCAAGACGCACTATGTGCACCAAGGGTGCCACTCACCTTTGACTGATTTTGGTAGATGTCCAACCCTTGGAATCAATACTCCATCAGACGACCTTGTGGGAGACTAAGGGCCTCTAAGGATTAAGGACCCTGCCTTATTGTGTGCCCCTTAGAATATTCGTGAACAACTTTCTCAGTCTTCCCTCACGACATCGCATATCTCTTGAACTAGGTAATCATTAACCTACAGTTCGAGCCACGACAAGAGTGCTAGTAGGATGTGGCAGGGATGCTGCCACACCTCTCCCTTAATATCTCAGGTTGTCATGCATGGACCCTTTAATCCTAATGTGAGTCTGATTAGCAAGCAATCATCAGTGTACATCCATAAATGAAACATGTCAGCAATCCATAAACAACATCATAATATACCCAATCATATGTCACATATGCATAAATAGAAATACCCAAACCATATACAGTCCACTCCCTGAATCAAACCATACTCCAAGGAGGTCCACTGATGCCATCGACATCCTCAATCTATCAAGAGTCTTGCACACTCAGGAGAAACCAGTCAATAACACCTGTCTATAATAAATAACATAACATAACATCGTAGTCCACCATCTCATCATCCGAATCCATAAGTGAGGCAGACAATCATATAATGAACCGGATCACTTGCATCCAAGTGTCCTCAAAGAATAAGTCACATCAGTTGTGCACAAGAGAGGGATTTTACATGTGTCCAAAGTTTCTACAAGTATACCGATGACCAAGAAAAATATTCTCATACTTGATGGGAAGTTACCTTCTTGGTGCTTCACGCCTTTTAAATTCTGATATCTTTTTCGAGTTGGAGGTGTTATGTTCATGATGTTCTTCAACTCCCTCTTAATTGTTCTCATACTTGGTAGGAAGGGAAATTCTTGACATCTCACCCCTTATGAATTATGATCTTTTGTCATATTCCCGTTATTCTTCAATTTATTCTTGATCAATAGTTGCACTTCTTAAGGCATTTGCATGGATTCTAGAATTTTCTTCATCTTTCTTGTCATTTTTATCTGCGTCTAATGTCTTCAAACTATTGTCATATCCAAGTCCTGTCCTATTAGTAGGTGTTAACTGTCTGCTGAGAATTTCATCCATCTTTTCAGTTTCTTTTTCAAAATTATTCAATTTGTATGTTGTCAACATCAACTCTTTTCTTGTGTGATCTAATTCTTCTTTTAATTTCTCATAATCTTCTAACTTCTCCTTCAAGTTGTTAATTTTCTTTTCAAGCTCATGATTTTCTTCTTCACAATTTGACAATTCATTTTTCAACTCTCTATTTTTGTTTCCGAGCTTGCTATTTTCTTGTTCAACATGCTTCGATTTCTCAATATTCTCATCATCTTCTTGTTCACTTTCTCTGATGTCTTTGTCTCCCCAGAGATAGTCAAATCTTGTTTCTTCATCAGACTCTTCTTCAAAATTGATTTCTTCTATTTCATAATCTTTGTGATCATCATTCTGAGTTTCTTGAGTTATGGAGAGACCTTCTTTACATCCCTTTCTTTTCCATCACTTTCATATGAAGAAATATCCCTTAGAGTAGAGGCTCTTTTTCCTATGGAATATTTTCTTTTCTTCAAAATGACATTTCTTAGCATAGTGTCTTATTCTACCACAATTGAAGCATTTAAAAGGTAACTTACCTTTTTATTTGTCAGTTCCCCTCTTGAATTTTCTTAAAAAATGTGCTTCTTCTTCGTGTGAATCATAGCCCAATCTTTCTTCTACCTTGTGTTCCTTGTCCTTTGTTTTCATCATCTCTTTAAAGACTGCTTCTTTGTTTGACTGTTTTTTTTTTTTCCTGTATCAGTTCTCATTTCATATGCTATGAGGGTTTTCTGTACCTGTTCTCATTTCATATTCTATGAGGGATCCATGTAATTCATCCATTGTCATTTTGGTCAAGTCTCTATTTTTTTCAATGGCCGAGACCTTGGCATCATATCTCATGGGAAGTGATCTCAACACTTTTTGTACAATCAAGGATTCATCAAGTTCTTGTCCTAATCCTATGATAGCATTGACAAGTTCATCTACTTTGAGTTAATAGGTTGCAATATATTCCTTTTCTTCCATTTCATATTTTCAAACTATGCTCTATGTTGTTGAAGTTTGACTTGCTTAACTTTACGGTCACCTTCATAAATATTTTCAAGTTTGTCCCATGCCTCTTTAGTTGTGCTGCAACTCATCACCTTGCTAGAAATAGTTGGTGTCAATCTGCCTAGGATAACATGACTGGCCTTTGCATTGAAACTCATTAATTTATTCTCATTTGGATCGATGGGAATTGTTTTTGGAACTTTATATCCATTGACAACTAAGATCCAAATATCCACTCCTAAAGATGTCAAGTAAGTTTTTGTTTTGTTGCTCCAGTATGCATAATTGTTTCCATCAAATGGTGGAATCCCATTTGGAATGTGGCCTTGGCCTTCCATTTTTGCTCATGATCTTCCTTCCAGTGATTATACTGTGCTTAAGGTAACCTTCTATGATACCAATTGTTGACACTAATTNAAGAGATACACAATGCACAATAGATTTTCGTGGAAATCCACAATTTTTTTTTTCTTATATAATATTAGATTACATTCAAAGGAAGCTACAAATTCCAAGATTCTCCAGTTCCAACTGGAAGGAGGATCCAACCCCCTAGTTTATAGGTTCCAACCTGAAGGAAACTATAACTCCCTAAATTCTCTGGCTCCAACTGGAAGGAGGCTACAACCCCTTTTCCTTGCCCCTTCCTTCCACCCTTGAATATGCATATAAAAGAATAAAATTATAAAACCATCATCATTATACTGAGTATAAGAACTGCATAGAAACCTGTGCCAATATTTTCAAGAGTATACTTCAAATCATGTGCCAAAAATGTAATACCATAGATCCTCGTTTGACAGAATCAGGAAACCAGCGGGGCCTCGTGTGATGAGGCTAGGATCACCTGCGAGGGCCTCATGGGATCCGATATGCTCAACCAGTGAGGGACTACTCATATAGGGGGTTTCAAAAACCCTCCTCGCACCTGCAACTTCGACCTTCCTTGCACCTGTATGCTATAGCGGGAAAACCCCTCTACGGACTACACAAAGGGCCTAAAGTGTAGGCAAAGCTAACCATATAAAGTCTCCTACTTTGTATCACTATCCCAACATTACCCCACATTCACACATAAAAGACAAGAAAAATGGATCTGGTAGGCCTGCCTTAAACTCTACGTCTGGTGTCGATCCCTTTACGCTTGGTTGTTTCCTGACTGCAAATATCCTCCCAAGGTTGACCTGCATTCATCAAAAGACAAACACGAAACTACAAGCATGCATTCTACATATGTATTAGTGGGTTAGAAATCATAAACAAGAAATGTAAACAAACCATATAAGTTCAAGACGTCATTTGGCAGGACGAAAAAAGTACTTCTTTATATTAATCTCACAAAAGTCACTTACAACATGAGACCGACACTTCTCTTCGAACTTGGTCCTGGGCTCCTCTTCACCATGTATCAACTGCTTCCACGTCTTCTTCTCCTCTTTAGTTCTTTCTTAGGGAAATGGTAAGGGCTTTACAATTGGGGCAAAGGGGGATTGATAAAATGGGCAAAGTTTTTTTTCTCTCGTGCTTCTCCCTGCAATGGGACCCCAACCCCTTCTTTTATAGGCCAAAAGGGACAGTAATGGTTGGGGTGACTGGCTATGGGTAGTCAAAAGGTTAAGCAATGGCCCAGGAACCAGTATCCTATGCAAATTTCCACATTTCACGATATTCTGTGAGTGTATGCGGGCTGTAGCGGCTCAACAAGCGTGTGTACGCGGGCAATAGTGGTGCAGGGTGCATACACCTTCAAAATGATGGTTTTTAGAAGAGTTGTTCAATAGTGGCTTGGTAAAGATAGCAAGTTAGATTGTCTGATGCCAGGTATGCATGTCAGGTGCAATTTAGGGTTATAACATATGCCCCCTAATGTGTGAGGTCAGAAGAGCCTCTAATGGCCAAAATACATTACAAATCTTCACCACTGTATGATGTGAGTGAGCCCAGGGACCAAAGTTCAGGAGGTGCAATCTGCAAAAATAACAATTTGTCTCACCGAGGCGGGCATACCCATGCTCGAGATGAAATAAAATCACGGCTTCCAATCAAATACACTGCATATCCATGTCATATAACTATATAAAGTGTATCCGCAAGTAATACACATCAGATCTACATCTCAAAATAAAAAAGATATACATGTATAGTATCCATTTTTAAGAAGCCAATGACGCCTGATGGCTGGAGATGAGGCCTTCAGAGCTCGAGCAACAACTTCAAAATCTTCAAAAATCGGGTAGGAGTGTAATATGAGTGTACGAATTCACTACCCAGAGGTCTTCGATGGCTCATCGGTAACAAACAAGAGGATCTTGATGATCAGGCATAGAACTTCATTGATTTTGAGCAAGGACTTGATTGGTTTTTCGTGATGGTCGGGCATGAGGACAATAGACAAACTGCAGAAGGGATGACTCAAGTTTAGTAAGACTTACCTTAGACAAACGAAAGGATTTTCTTTGTCCAAGGGCGACTCATTGTGTTGTCAACAAAAATAAAATACTTTTCCCTTCCTCTTTTTGGGGTATATTTGATTTTTTTTGTCTTTTTCAATAATTTTGGGAAGCTTGAAAAAGAATAAAGAATGCCACGTTACAAAGGAGGATCAAGTGTCACAGACATACTAGTTCCAAGCGCAATAAACACATTGATGCTCAGAGCAAGGGGACATATGTAGGAAAATGACACTTGGGAAAAATCCTCCATGAGTCAAGGTGTCAAGACGCAGAGGAAAAGTGCTACAAGGCTTGCGTATAAGGCATGCTTTAGATGGTTCAGTTGAGAGCAACATGGAGCTGGCATTAGGCCAAAGACGCAGGAATGAAAATGTGATTAATAAGACACAATGATAACATCCTTCGATGTGATTTTAACAAGCCCAAAGAAGGTAAGCTCTATGGTTTTTCATTTTTAGAGAGTCTGAAAAAGCATAAAAGGAGACTCCACTAGGGTACCTTTTTCGAAGGTAGTCTAGTAGGTTCGAAAAAGGGGTAAAATAGCACCAAATAGATGTCTATTCAAAATCATTTTAATGAGTGTGACAAAGGCAATATCACTCGACAATATTTTCATTTTTAAGGAGTCTGAAAAGAGCTTAACTATGGACTCCGTAATGGATGCTCTTCTGGACCAATTTAACGAGTGTGAAGAAACAAGGTCACTCGTCTATCTTTTTAATTTTAGGGAGTCTAAAAAGAGCTTAACTATGGACTCTGTGGGGGTTTCTTTTTCATAAGGTTTAGTCCCTCAAGCCCTAAAAATGGGTAAATCTATACCTGAGAATACTATTCTAGAGAACCGAGGTTCCTAGAGTATACCTTTGTTCGTACTTTAGACCATCCGGATCGAAAAAGGGGTAAATTGTCGCCAGACAGACGTTCCTTCAAATTTTAGTTTAGCGAGCGTGAAGGGAAACGAGATTGCTCGACAATCTTTTCATACTTAGAGGGTCTGAAAAGGGCTTAAAAGAAGACCCGTTGTGTTTTGGGAGTCCCAAGGGTGAGGTCAAGAGTGATAATGAGTCATGAAAATGAGGCTCATACTCGTAATCAGAAAAACTAATAAGGACTCTCGAGCCTATAGTCATTAGTGATGACATGGACACCAAAATGCAACCAGGATCTACCTAGGGAATCCATGTGAAGGTAGGCTCTACCACTAAATTACCACACTTCTAGAGTAAGAGTGAGGGTTTCGTGTCGCAATTTGGTGGGATCGATCCTATGGAAAAGCAAAAAAAGACAACGAGGTGCAATAAGTGGAGGTGGAAACCTGACTGACATGCACAAAGTTGAAAAAATGAATTTTTACCAAAAGACCTTTAAAATGACCCAACTCTCCAAAAATCTTCCCAATACCTAAAGTAACACTTATCGTAACATTCCATACGAAACTCATGAACCATACTAAATGATTTTTAAGTTAGAAAAAACGACAAAAGGGTTCGAAAAAATGATAAAAAGGGCCAAAAAAGTCTATAAATAGAAGTTTGGCAGCTCATTATCACTATTATGAATTGAGAATTGACCAAAAGTCAAAAAACACCCCTCTGTCAAAAGAGTTTATTCTGGGAGCTTCAATGGACGAAACAAACTTCTGCTTGGACCAAGTAAGTACAAATTAGCCCCGCCTGCATTTCCATTCCTCCTTTTTGTATTTTATTTTTATTTTTTTGGGGGCACTAACCTTTAAAAGGGTCAGCTCTGTATGTATGCGAGATGTCCAAGAACAACCCATGTGTACACGCAGGCATAAAATAAACTGCCCGCGTGTACACACGACTGTCCTCAATACAACCCGCGTACACCCTCAATAAGTGGGAAGAAAAGGAATGCAAGAGTTAACTCTCCATTTTTTTTTGTGTTTGTAGGATGTATGTTCATTGGTGAGAGAGGGAACATAAGGAATTTGATTTTTTGGTCTCAGAAGACCCTACTATTGTCGTTGTCTTTGCACAATGTGGGTTGCTAAAATTCTTCCAGTGTTCGTTCATGAGGGCACAACCCAGGCTGCTAAATGCCTTGGTAGATTATTGGTACCCAGATGCAGAGGCATTCATGCTCGAGGGACATTCGTTGACTCCGACGACTGAGGACATCTATTTTCTGACTGGCCTCTCAAGGAGAGGGGAACCAATCAACTTGGGCACTTTCCCCCCCGGGCCATACAACATCGAGGAGTTGATTGGACTCCATTGCGAGGCTGGTACTGAGAAAGTAGGTTCTAAGGTGCCTATTCATAATATCAACAACCTACCATTGAAAGCGATTGTTCTACTCATTGGGCGGATCACTGGATCTGAAGCTTTGCATCAGGCTTCCCGAGTGCACATGCATTGTGCAGTTCATTTCTTAAATGCACAAATTTTTGATTGGAGCACAACCATGCTGACATGCATGAAGAGACAGTTGAGATATTGTCAAGTGTGGGTGCATAGGAACTTCGGGTTTGGGACCATTTTGTGCTCTTTCTTCTTTGAGAGGGTACCCAATCTTAGTCCTAGAGAGATGGTACGAGGGCATGAGGCCACTCTCCCGACACTATGCATATGGGTGGCACGGTTGTCGTGACAAGGTGGGGGGAGGACCATTGAGGCCTTCGATGACAAGTTTTTTGACTGGTGGTCTCGGCAGATTCCGACGATAAAGGACTACACCTATGCTGGGATTGACTTGTCCAGGGACCCTGACATGGCCGTACCTCCCGGAGTAGAGCGAGGAGAGTTAGGTATGATTTTTTTTTCAAAGTTATTTAATTTTTATTTCTTTTTTATATATATCATGTTTTTGGGTACCAGAGTATTTGACAAGTATGTATCCATTATGTGCAGATGTGGGACCAGTGCATCCAGTAGATTTCACAAGGACCAGAGGCAGGACCAGTAGCAACAGGGGGGCCTCCAACTAGAGAGGCTGATAGAGTTTTGAGACGGGTGGAGTGAAACCTTACCGCGCTCACTTGCACAGTCCCAATGGCAGAGATTGAGGACCTGCCACCATTGATGCAACTTCATGTAGTTGGGGTGCCACGAACCTGGGTCTAGCTCTTCCGGCATTTGGAAAACATCGTTTTTCACTACGACAGGACCAATAGGCCTCGCCCTTAGCTAGGCTAGACTACTTACATGCCAAGAGAACATTTTGTATATTTTTGAGGGCATAATCCCCGTGACTCTGACTGGACATATTTTTGAGGCGCTTGCGCCCACCCATGTACTTTGATATTTTTTGATATATATATTGATCTTTTTATCTTTTTCCGTCTTATGGATTACATCTATTTTATAAATGTATTTACATGTGCGTGTGTGTGATTTTTCTTACATGTGTGCAAAATGACAATCTAATATATGATTAACTAGAGTATCTGTGATTTGATTCAATCTCCTAGGAACATGGATATACGTAATGTAATCAAAAAATTGTTCTAAGAGATGTACCCTAAGGAACCGTCGGTGTAGTGTAGGATCGTAAATGTGGTAAACCCCATTTAACTGAGACACAACCAATGACCATTTAAGTAGACCCAGAGGTGAGAGATACCATGTGACAAAGCATCACTAAGAAACTCTAATACTGCGCTATATTCAACAACATTGTTTGTGGCATCACCTAAACAAATACCTCCTGAAGATAACAACTAGCCTTGAGGTGTGAAAATCATGCAAGATGCGGAACCAAGGCTTTGAGTGTGCTGACTAGCATCGTCCACAAACCCAACGAACACCTCTGATTCACTTGACATCTGCCATAGTGAAAAATATGACATGAAAAACGACACGTCCATAAAACCAAAAAGACGAAACTAAAAAGAAAATGTACAACAAACTATACATATGTTACAAGAAGTCACCCAAGGCGACCCACCTACGAGTAATACTTCTTGAGGTAGAGCCCATTTCTAGGCTCTGCCAAATCATTTCCCTCAAAATACACCAGATGATAAGTGCCCTTCTTTAGAACCTCTTTTACGATGAAAGGTCCAAACCACATGGGTTTGAACTTGCCTACCCTTAGGGGATCCTTATCTTGGTCATAGACTAGGACAAGGTCGCCTTCAGAAAAAATCCGAGGATGAACGGACCGATCATACTGACACTTGAATTTATGTTTGTGAGCCTCGTTAGCCAAGGCTGCATCCCGACACTGCTCATCAAGCTACTCAATATATAATAAACGCTCTTCAAGCAGTGAAGTGTCTGGAAATAACTGTACTGCCAAATTTAGAGAGGAGATATGGCACTCTATAGGAAAGACTTCTTCCAGCCCGTAAACGAGTTGAAAAGGTGAGAAACTAGTTGCAGTCTTAACAGACATTCGGTAGGCCCATAATGCCGAGTACAACATCAAATGCCAATTTGACCTGGCTGAATTGATCGTTCGCTGTAAAATAGTCTTCATGGATTTTTTCACAGCTTCCACCTGACCATTTTCTTGTGGGTAGTAGGGTGATGAGTGTTCTTGCCTCAACCCAAGCTTTGATTTTAACTCGGACATCATTTTGTTCTGAAAGTGACTGCCATGGTCAGTGACAATCTCTCTCGGGATGCCAAACCTTGCTATTATTTGGTTAAAGAAAAAGAGAGTCGCAGTCTCGCCATCATATTTAAACGTTGGCATAGCTTCGACCCACTTTGTGAAGTAGTCTACTGCTACGATGATATAACGGTACCCCCTTGCAGAAGGAGGGTTGCATGTAGCGTAATAAATCCTCCACTTGGTGAAGGGACCAATTGTGATGACAGGAAACATGGGAGCGGGGTGTGCCCTCATTTTCCGAGAGAAGATATGACACGGGTGTCACTTCTTGGCCGATTCAACACAATCTTTGATTAATGTTAGCCAAGTAACCAGCTCGTAAAATCTTTTGGGTTGTTTCCAACCCAGAAAAATGATTTCCACATGCTCCAATGTGGCAATCGTTAAGCGCGATTTCCGCTTCTTCATGGGTGAGACATCGGCGAAGGATGCAATCTACACCTCGACGATACAGAGTGTCCTCGAGTATGAGATAGTTTTTGGCCTGATAGAATATATGACGACACTCATCATGAGAAGCAGAGGTAGGGCACTTCAAATTTTGGAGATAGACTAGTATATCTCTGTACCAGGGGTCCGAAGACGTGATCAAAAAAATGTCTCCTTTGATAGGCGACTCTTCGGGTATAACATCACCTAATTCGACTGGAATTTCCGAAATGATTTTCGCAAATACCAACGACTTTTTGGATTTCGCCAAAACAAAATCCAAGTCAAATTCTTGGAGGATAACTATCCATCTACTGATATTTCCACCAATTACACATCATGTCAACATGTATTGAAACAAATTCACAACAACAATGATGGTGGTCTTGCGAAACAAGATGTAATGATGAAACCGTTGGACAGCATGAACTGCTTCCAACGCAAGTTTTTCAATGTGGGAATAATTGAGTTTCGGTCCAACCAAACCTCGGCTCAGGTAATAAATCACATATTCTAAGAGTAAATCATCCTCCTGAACCAAGACCATACCAATGGTCAACTCCGCAGTAGCCAAGTACAATAATAAATCTTTATTATAATTGGGTGGCCGAAGCAGAGGGGTGGATGTGAGGGCGTGTTTCAACACTTTGAAAGAGCGTTGAGCAGCTTCATCCCAATGAAAAGGAACGTCCTTCTTCAATAAACACATGAAACCCTTTGTGATCTTGGCATAGTTCGCGATGAAACACCATAAAAAGTTCTCTTTTCCCTGTAGACTCTGAAGCTGAGGGAATGTGCACGGGGGAGGCAACTGAACTATCCCTAGTATGGTCGCCAATTCTGATATAGCGGGAAAACCCCTCTATAGACTACACAAAGGGCCTAAAGTGTAGGCATAGATAACCATCTAAAGTCTCCTACTTTTTATCACTATCCCAACATTACCCCACAATCATACATAAAAGACAAGAAAAAGGGATTTGGTAGGCCTGCCTTAAACTCCGCGTCTGATGTCGATCCCTTTACGCTTGGTTGTTTCCTGACTGCAAATATCCTCCCAAGGCTGACCTGAATTCATCAAAAGACAAACAATAAACTACAAGCATGCATTCTACATATGGATTAGTGTGTTAGACATCATAAACAAGAAATGTAAACAAATCATATAAGTTCAGGACATCATTTGGCGGGATAGAAAAAGTAGTTCTTTATATTAATCTCACAAAAGTCGCTTACAACATGAGACTGGCACTGCTCCTCGAACTTGGTCCTGGGCTCCTCTTCACCATGCACTAACTGCTTCCATGTCTTCTTATCCTCTTTAGTTCTCTCTTAAGGAAATGGTAAGGGATTTACAATTCAAGAAAAGGGGGATTGATAAAATGGGCATAGTTTCTTTGCTCTCTTGCTTCTCCCTGCAATGGGACCCCAACCCCTTCTTTTATAGGCCAAAAGGGATAGTAACGGTTGGGGTGACTGGCTATGGGTATTCAAATGGTTAAGTAACAACCCAGAAACCAGTATCCTATGCAAATTTCCACATTTCACGATATTCTGTGAGTGTACGCGAGCTGTAGTGGCTTAGCAAGCGTGTGTATGCGGGCAGTAGTGGTGTAGGGCGTGTACACCTTCAAAATGATGGTTTTTAGAAGAGATGTTCAATAGTGGCTTGGTAAAGATAGCAAGTTAGATGGCTTGATGCTAGGTATGCATGTCAGGTGCAATTTAGGGTTATAACACTGTAGCTCCGAGTCCTCCTACGCCTTCGCTAACGAACTTGTGCATAGAGATGATTAGCTTGGATGATCATAATGAGTGGTTCTTCAGTGTGTATTTATACCTTTCAATCAATTCCTTTTCTTGACTTCAAGGATGACCTACCACTTCTTGTTTTGCAACACTTTTCTTTAATTGACTTTAGGGACGACCTATAATTTCTTGTTTTCAATTAACATGGTCATCTTTAAGAAGGAATATCTCCTCAATCATGAGGAGCCACGTGGCATACCACCTATCATTGGAAACAAATAAAAAAGGGATATCAATCCATGGGGGTTCTACTTTCATTTTCAATGTCCTTCATTCTCTACCTCTTTTTCTTTAACCAATCTGTCAGGCTTCTGAATTTATTCTAGTGTTCACATCAATGACAACCAATTTTCCAACAAAGAATATCTTCAATGAAAATTCAATATTTGAAGTAATGTGTATTATGAGTGTGACACTTGAATAGATGTGGTAAATATAGAGGGCCTTGAATATACAAATGTTATTTAATTCTCAAATGCAATTATATGAAATTTAATGGCATGTTATGTTATGTTATGTTGGTTATGAGTTCATAGCCAAGTCAAGTAAGGAGATATACGTCTGTTATAGAAATGGATGCTAGTAGAGCTAGCCATGTGTGAGGCTATAATGTGGTTGGATATGGACATGCTATGGTGATAGACAAGTGTCCAATAGTCTTCCCACATATAAACGATTTTTTGGACTACAAACTCTTTGACGACATTGAAGATAACTGAAGGATTATACTCCTAATGTTGTGTTTAGGTGAAGAGGAAGGTATCCAAATGGTAAAAAAAGTAATAGGGAAGAGTCCAAATGATGAGTTGTGGCATTGGCTATACCTTCCAACTCACCATGGAGGAATACATAAATAGATATGGGGTATTCTGGAATTAATGTAGTGACGCAATATTGCATAGTTTTGACCATGAGCATTGGAACATTGGCTATTGGTATGGATAAATGTTTAATTGAATTATGTAATGTCGAGTGTGCTAGTAATGCACATACAATAACTGATAGTTTCATTCCATTTGACGTGATTAACAATTTAAAGAGATTGAATTATTAATATTTTATAATTATAAGATCACTTCATGAGCTATGGTAGTTGTTTCAATAAAAGGATGATATGCATGAATACTCAATTTGTTTTGTTGATTGAAAGTCTAGGCAGATTCCAGGTAGAATGGTATTGGATATGGAAATGAGTGTAAGTCCATAATAAATATTGAGTGCCACCTGCTACTATAAGAGGAAAAAATTATGAGAATGAATCTCATACTTATGAAATTTGATTCTCTTTATGAAACATATTTGAAATTTTAATAAGTGGAATTATTATGATGATGTCTCATGGTAATTGTATGTATATGATATAGGATAATTGATAGCTATTGAAGCTAGGAAATCTTGGGAAGAAGGTTATTGTTATGATACTAGAACCCTATGATTGCCACATGTTATAGAATACTAGTGGATGTCTCGTGGTAAGTTGGAACTCTCCTTGCATGTGAAATCCTTGGCAAGATGGATCACCGAGGGACTGTATAACAGGGAAGGGAATGACTAATCCTGGAGAGTGGGTGTGGCAAGGGAGAGGAAACTTGAAAATGCATATGGCATGGTGGCTAGAATCATGAGGGTGTGTCATAAAGGGACAATGAGCTGAATTCTTTCCCGTGGTAGCTTTCTGAAGCATAGAAATAACATGCAAATAAGTATTGGATTATGACTACAAAATTGTTTTCGAATATGTGAATTACATTTTTGGGTTGAGAACTCCTATTGATAAGATAGTTGTCGCATGATAAATATAACATGTATGTTTTCTTAATGGTTGTTATAAGATCAATTGAAGAATGAAGACATGAATTGAGAACACCTGAAGGAAACTGATCCGGATTTATGTAGGAACACAATGAAATACAGAAATACACATAAACGCAGAGATGCAATGGAAATCAGACTTCATTTCATTAATCACAAATGACTGAAATATGCTTACAGACAGAATGGAAATAAACTAGCTAGGGCGCTGGTAGCTTATCTCTGAGAAGAGATGTGGTTGCTACTCGCATCTGTGAGA
>SNQJ01S0109463.1:12261-27504 GCA_010110895.2 Picea sitchensis
CTCCCAATACTGACATCTATCATGTGGATCCAAATAAGAATATTCATCCACATAGTGGGATATGATCAAAGATGAATCTGGAAGGAACAATACCATTGTAGAATATGCAGGCTAGACGTTGGTAACTAGCTCCTAATGTGGGACATTGATGTTCTCTACAGAAGGTACAGTAGGGTCATCAAATAAAATATTAAAGTGGTTGTCATCCCAAAAATGACAACTATCCATATACCAATCATCACAATCGACCTCAAAATTATACCAAGCATATATTTCTTTATTATATTCATCCCTGATGTTCACCATAAGAAATCTCTCCTGCATGATATCCAATGAATCTTGAATACTAAGAAAACTATCATTGAGGTCATCTGCAAGGTCATGCAATCTACCATCCAATGTGTCATACAATTGAGATTTGAATGCTTCAAGAATTTATTTGAGGGTTTGAGAGGAAATATCCATCTGAACACCCTATGAACTCTTCGGTCCTGCAGCGTCACGAAAAAACCCAAAAATAGAACAATAACTTACTGCAAAAAATCACAATTTTTTCTGAAAAAACCCTAAAAAACTGTTGAATTTAAAATGCTCATAACTTCACTTCCCAAACTATGTTTCGGCTGATTTGTTTTTTGAAATTGGGTGAGATTGTGAGAGGAACTTAGATCTGTAATTTGTTTGGGCAAATTCGGCCTCCAAATTCTACAGAAATAAAATAAAATCCCGCCGTCGTCCACGGAAAAAACCCTGAAAATTTGCAGATTTTAAAACTTCAATATCTTGACTTCCCGGACTTCGTTTCAGACAATTTGTTTTTTCAACTTGGGTGTTTTTCTGAGAGGAACTCATATATACAACCTGCTTCTGCAAATTTTTCACAAAATATACCGAAAATTTATGGAATGTCGCGGCCCTTTTTTTTCTTCTCCGAAAAAAAAATCTGCAAAAATAAAAAATATTTGCCCACAATGTATGCCAAGGAAAGTGCTCGGATACCACTTGTTAAGAACCAAAGACTGAATACAAAATCACCACAACATATATACAAGAACAATATGCAAAATATCCTTTATTACTATCAAACCCTTGAGGTAGGGCAACATCGTACAATGGATCCTATTATGGAAGGGATCATCTCTTGTTCACTTGTCTCTTCAAGGGGGCTTCCTCTTAATGAGATTCAAATCACAATACAATACTTCTCTTCATGTGCCATTACATTGTTTGAACCCCTTTATATAGTGCTACCATCACCTAAGAACATTCTAGAGGAGGAATCTTCTAGAAGTAAAACCGTCTAAGAAGTCCTCTTACATTTATTATATCTAACTACCATAGTGGGACTTATTTAATAATATAGTGGACCTAGTCCACCTTACATTGAATGGCCTCCACTATTATCACTATGGGCCCTCTGGGGCCCCCCACTACCTCTCTAGCTACCTTACATGTACAGTTGTAAGGGACTCATCTTCGCATCATATCCTTGTCTCCTCCCTTTTCAAACCTGTGAACTTCATTTTCTTGTATCAAAGTCTGATTACATCTGCTCACCATAGCTATTGAAGTTGCAAGCATATAAACAGTATATCCTCTGCATACGCATCACGCTACGCAGAGGCATTGTTTAACCCCTCTATTTCTTCCCTACTTCCTTTCATTTTTGAGTTAATCGTTTTTACCCAGCTACAAAGGGTCAATTACGAATTACCCCGTCATTGTCTAAAATCTCAATACCTGCACAAATCTAAGGGTGGGATTCCACAGTCAAAACTTGGGTTACTAGCACCAGACTATTTTAAAAGGTTAGCCTTGTACATCTGAACCCCAAGTTTAATTCCTCATGTTTATTACTACACCATAAGCCTTAAGAATCTCTCATTCTAAGCCATGGAGACTCCTCATGTGAAGAAGACACACAAAGGGGGCAAGGTGGTTAGAACAAAACCTGTGGATATGCATCTTTTTTATACAGAGCCCATGGAAAGAGAGGTTTTTCAAAGAGTGGGATGCATATCTTTCTACTAGAATATGAAAAGAGGCCATCCAGAGGTGACAAGACAGTTTTCATTACATTTGGTGGCAGGAGAACCAAGGTTGGGGATTTAAAATTTGAGGTGACAGAGGCCTCTATTTCAGCTACAACAGGAATCCCTATTACAGGTGAAAAGTGGTTTAAAGCCATGGCTTTGAGTTCAGCCTATGCCAAAGATATTCTTAAGCCTGAACAACAAGCCAGTGATTTGTCTAAAGGTGTGTCAAGGAATCGATTGATTGAATAGTTTGACAGGATATTGAAGATAATCCAAAGATATTTTACATGTGAAGGGAGGTTTAACACATTGTACCAGTACCATATAAGGCTTTTGTTGCATTTTACTGGTAAAGTTGAAATGAATATTCCCTACTACTTGTTAAGGAGCATAGGTAAGATTTCAGACAGGATTCAATCCAAGTCTAAGGATGTGGATGCTAGCATCTTCCACTCTGGATTGATCAAAATGCTAGTCTCTGAGGAATTGGGTAAGAAACAGATTTCATGTGAAAATTTTGTTGTTGCTTCTCACTTTAAGCTGGATATAGAATCTTCTCCTCAATCGTAGATTGCAAGTCCTTTATCACCCACCAGGGTTGTTAAAGCAAGGACCAGTAGGAAGAGAAAGGGCAGAGCCCCTGTTCAAGTTTCAAAGGTCATCAAGCAAGTCATGGAAACAGAGGAGGAAGCTTGTCCTTCCCCACAAAGAGATTTTTCATCACCTCCTCCACCAGGGTTAGAAGAGGTTCCTTCTTCTACCAAAACTACATCCAATAAAGGGAAGAAGCTACACTCCTCCTCTTCTCCTCCAGCAGCAAATACCAAGGGAAGAAGACCTTTCACAAGATCATCAGTTCCCAAAGAGTTTTTTCAAGAATAGTCCCCATCAGAGATCCTTGTACAAAAGAAAAAGGGTAAAGGCATTAAAAAGCCTGTGGAAAGGAAAGAACAAACACATGTGCAAAAGAATAAATATAAATACAAAGACATCAAGAAGCCTGATGAAACAGACGAGGAAATTCCCATGCAGGTGGAAAAGGAGACGGAGAAAAATCATGTTGAGACTGTGAATGTCACTACTCCACCTGACAGTCAGACATTCAAAAGATTGATTAGACAACTTAGGGATGTTAGGAAGGAGGTAGCTCATATTAAAGAAGAAGATATGATTCACAGGGCTCAGATGAAAGAACTCATGGATGGCTACAAACACACTATTGACCTAGCAAGGTTTGCAGCAAGAAAGGCCCAGCCTCTCCATAGGCAACTCCAAAACCTTTATAGGTAGAACAGAGGCTTTCAGTCTCAGAACAAGAAGCTCAAGGCAGAGTTGCAGCATTTTCAAGATGAAGTAGCTCAAATAAACTTGCAGGTATTGGTTGAAGCTTCTATTGAAAAAGAGACACCGACATTTAATGAAAACATAACTCCACTGAAGAAGCCTGTCATTGCTAAAAGGAAGAAGTATGTTGTACCAATTGAAGATCCTCCTTTTACAAGAAAGAGTGTGAGGTTAAGTGTCAAGGTAACGAAATAGTTGGTGAAAGGTGAGCCCCATTTTTTAGGATGGTTCCTTTTTGTGAGGGTAAATTTTTATTGGAATATTACCTCTGCCACCTATACAAGCTTCTAAGTACTTGATTCTCAGAGTTTTGGGTTTTTTTGAAGTGCTAACTCCCTCGACAGTAAAATGCAGACATTTCGTAATGCTTTGGTGCTACGAAATAGTCTATTTTGGTATTACACTGGTATGCTACCTATAGTGCTAAAAATTTACCTAAAGATGATGGGTTCAATACTATGCAAATTCACTACTTACTCTTTACATGATCAAGTTGGAGGTGTTGCATTTTTTACAGCGCTACCTAAAATTTGTACACAAGCACATAGTGGCGCTACCGAAATTCGCTACGAAATATCTGGCAGAGACGGACTTTGCACACAGACGCAACACAATGGCGCTACCTAAATTCGCTACCTAATATTTCACAGAGGCCGGAGTTTGTACAGGGGATAGAAATCTTTGGCACTACCTTTTCTGCTTGTCCAGTTTTGAAGTGCACTACTCATATTGCTACCCAAAGAAGCTGCCAACAGACACCAAGGATCCAGGAGGACCAAGCTAACAACTTTTTGGATAGATGATGATGGAGAAAATTGTAGAAACAACAGTTGGCATCATGAATACAACCATATGCTCCTGAAAGACACATGGAAAACAAGGAGCTACGCAGCAAAAGGGGATCAAATCAGATTGAAGTTTGGTTGGATTAGTCACCAACATTTTCTTATTTTATAGAATAGTTTGTTAGCCAAGTTGTCAGATGAAATCAATTCTTAGAGATTTTCAAGGGAAGGAGGCCAGCTCGTTCCTCCAGTTGTTTCCTCCCTTTTGTTATAAATAGATAGATGAAATGCTTTAGTAGGTTCGGATGGTTGAGCAAGGCCCTTAGACTGTAATATTTTGATGAAGTGATTGTGATCTGGCTATGTACTGGACTTAAGACATTTTGGCTAAATCAACTTCTCTTTTCAAATTATTTGCTTTTGATGCTAAATGTTCATGCTTTGAATGATTCACATGAATGATTGTGGTGATGTTATGGTGGATGTTTGATCATTATATTATCATGATGTTTATTTAGCTTCCTTAGTTTCTGAGTTCAAGAAGATCTTGTGTTAAGAAACTTTCTTCCTTAGGATTTTTGTAGACTTGTTGTTTACATCAACCCCTACATTCCTCTCATTCAAGTCTTCCCTTTATTCATACTTACTCCCAATTATTGATTGAAGTTAGCCAAGACCTTGATTGTTGGTGCATGCTAGCCATGTTTTCTGATTTGGAACATTATCATTTTGAGTCTTTTTCCATTTGACCTTTTAAAACACTCTTACATTCACATATAGCATGATGGGTATTGGTCTTGCCTTCCATGCAATCTGAAGGTGATCCCTAGTGCTAAAATACTTGGCGTCGTTGTCGGGGAACGATTTGAAGACTTTTCCCTGGGATTAAACAACACAACATACTAGTCCTAAAGGTGCATTAGAACTCAGTATCTTGAAGATTGCAGCTTTCACCTAGCGACTCCATTGTTTCAGCTCTGGCACCTAAAGGCAGGCATACTAGATCAAATCCACAACTGCCTTTGGTTCCATCTGAGGCTGACCCAGAGAAAATAATCAAGAAGGGAAAATATTCTCTAAAACATTTTTCTGTTGCTGCTACAAGTGCTTCTGGTTAGTTGCCTGATTCCACTCTTGATACTCCAGCCATTTTATCAAGTAACCTTTCTTTACCTTCTACTAAAGTATCTAAGAAACTTGATTTTGAAGAGTTTCTTATTGAATACTCTTCCTTTTAAATTGAATTGAAAGAAGAAAACATTGACATATTCTCTTCCCCTGACATTGAAAAGTGTTTCAATCTTGATAGTTTTGAATATTTCCCTACTTTAGGTTTTTCTACACCTCATTCTGTTAAAAATTTTGTTGCCAAAGAAGTGGAAACTTCGTCCCCTTCACAGACTTTACCATCTTCTTCCAAGACTCAACCCTCTTCTGTGAAAACTAAAACTCCCCCTTCATACTTTCATTCTTCTCCTAATCTGCACATAGTCAAGTCTCCTTCTCCTTCTTGTTCACCAAGAGTTCCAAATCAAATGGCAGTTGTTAACCCCCCTGCAAATAGGATGGATTCCATAGTGGTTGCAAGATACGCTCCTCTAGTCTTACCTCAGCCAATGAATGCTCTTCCTCCTGGAGATTATTTGAAATACATGCCCAAGTTCACGGGAGAAGAAGATATAAAAACTGAGGAACATCTTGTTTCTTTCTACAGCTATGCAGATAACCAAAATATTGAAAATGAGGATGTGTGGATGAGGGTTTTCATCCAAATCCTTTTTGGTGAGGCTAGGAAGTGGTTTATGGGTATGACCCCTGGATCCATTACTAGTATTGAAGCATTGGATGAAGCCTTCTTGAGGCATTAGGGGGACAAAAAGGACTTTTTGTACTACATCACCAAATTTGGATCCCTAAAAAGGAAAGAAGGAGAGTCTGTCTCTGAATTTTCTAAAATATTTAACAAAATGTACAACAAGATCCCTGGTGAGATAAAACCCACTGAAACCTCTGCAAAAATCATTTATGCCAGTGCATTTTGACCCCGAGTTCTGCCTCCTATTGAGAGAAAGAATATCACCTTCCTTAGTTCATATGCAAGATGCTACCTTGGAGGTAGACTCCAATATAGTGGCATCAGATAAGCTCAAAGGGAAATCTGATAGGGATAGGAGAAAAAACAGAGCCAAAGCTTCAACTTTTGATTCCTCTATTGTCCATTCTCAAGTAGATGAGCTGACCAAATTAGTAAAATCTCTTTCTACTGAGATTGAGAAGTTAAAATCAGAAGGGAAACAAACATATAGAAATGCTCAAAACACTGACAATAGAGGTAACTTCAGGAGACCAAATAATGCTCCCCGAATCCTTCCCAAAGATCCCAGAAACAGAGAAAGAGATGATTAGAGGGTACAAGCTCCTTTCCAAAACAATTTGGTTGTTGATGAAGAAGAAGAGGAGGTAGAAGTTGATCCTAAGATTCACTTCTTAGGTGACACATCCCCATTCCCACACTTGACTCAATCCTCTTATGAGAAATCCTTGATGGATATTCAAATTAATGAATTAAGTAAGGGAGAGAAAGAAAAATAAAATACTAATAGATATAATCTTAGACCTAAAAAGAATGAAGAAAAAACAGATGCCCCTAATCAGCCCGCTCAAAAAGAAGATTATACCAAGGCTGTGTCAGTGAGTAGCAAGGAAAAAGACTCTCAAAGTCCACAAGTTCTGATTAGAAATCCTTCTCCTGAAACCAAAGAGATATTGAAACCTTCTTCTTCCTTCAATTTTGAGAATGAGATCCAGAAAATAAATATCCCGGTACCTTTTTTGGAATTGATAAAAAATGAAGAATTTAAAAAATATCTATCCAAAACATTACAGCCCGAAGCCTCTCCAAATGCCACTGATTCATTAAATCTGCAAGATGAAAATCCAGCAGTGATTTTGTGTCCATTGATAGAAGACAAAGATTATTCATCCCCCCCTTTCTATACATCATTGAATATTCATGATAAGGTGTTGCATAATTGTTTGATGGATTCAAGGGCATCCCACAATCTCATGCCAAAATCTATTATGGATGAACTTGGGTTAGAAATCACAAAGACTTATCATGACTTATATTCTTTTGACTCCAAAAAAGTGAAGTGTCTTGGAGTCATTAAGGATATGGTGGTGACTTTATTTCAGTTGCCCATGAAAAGTATACATATGGATATTGTAGTAGCTGATGTTCCCCCCAAGTTTGGCATGCTCTTGTCAAGGTCTTGGATCAAAATACTTGGGGGGACCTTGCAAATGGATCTCTCGTATGCTACTATTCCCATTTTTGGGGGAGAACATAGAAGACTTTACAGGGAAGCTCAGTTGGCTTACATCATTAGTGATGAAGCAAACCCCACAAATCACCATGTTTTTTCTTTTGATACAGATCTGGCATCTAGCATTTTGCAGCTCACTGACACTCTTGAAGCCCCCTTAGAAATCAGAAAACAATCCATTACCTTATGTGAGGATCCTCCTCTAACCACTTTTGTTTGGAAAATGTTCTTTGATGGAGCCTCTTCCAAGGAAGGTGTTGGTGTTGGGGTGGTCTTTGTCTCACCATCCCAAGAAACTATATCTTTGTCATATAAACTAGAATTTGAGACTACTAATAATGTGGCAGAGTATGAAGCTCTTGTCTTGGGGTTGAGGGTTGCTAAAGACATGGGGATAGAAGAGCTATCGGTATTTGGGGATGCTGAATTAATAGTCCATCAGATTAAAAATCTTTATCAAACAAATCACCCTAGGCTTAGATCTTACATAAATGAAGTGTGGGATTTGGTGGACAGTTTTTTCTCTTCTTTTAACATATCATTTATTCATAGGGAAGATAATACCATGAATGATTCTTTGCTATATCAGCAAGCAACTTCAAAATTCCTATACCACCTAAAATCAAGTATGATGTAGAAGTCAAGTACAAGCCTTCTATACCGAACAATGTGAAATATTGGAAGGTGTTCGAAGATGATTTAGAAATTAAAAATTTCCTCGAGACTATTGATGAGATTTCTGCATTACACATTGATCAGGATCATGATTTAGAAATTACTCCTCATGCTGATGTTTTCCTCAATAAAATTGCTAATCATCATATTGTGCATCTACCTAGCAATCATATTCCAAAAGGACTAGTTCCTTTGGAAAGATTATTTGACGGGAATGATGTGGCAGTGAAAGGGAAGGTATCCACTAATGATGTTGATATAACTGAGTGCAATTTGGGCACTGAAAAGAATCTGAAATATGTCAAATTGTCAAGAAGCCTATCATAAGAGCAGAGGGCAGAATATACTAAGTTGTTGAAGGAATTTTCTGATGTATTCGCTTGGACTTATGAAGATCTCAGAACTTATGACATAAGCATTATAGAGCATAGGATTCCTTTAAAATAAGACACCAAACCCTTCAGGAAAAAGTTGAGGCAAATCAATCCTATGTTGCTTCATGTCATGGAGAAAGAGGTGAAAAAAAATTTAGAAGAAAAAATTATTATTCCTTTGAGTTATTATGAATGGGTGGCCAATTTGGTGCTAGTAAGAAAAAAGAATGGAGGAATCAGACTTTATGTTGATTTCCGAAATTTGAACAGAATCTCAAAAAAGGATAATTACCCTTTGCCCAAGATGGAGCACATATTACAGAAGGTGACAGGAGCAGCCAGGATGTCCATGGTTGATGGTTTTTTCAGGTACAATCAGGTCTCATTTTTTCCAGAAGATAGGGAGAAGACGACCTTTACCACTCCTTGGGGTACATTTATGTATGCCAAGATGCCCTTTGGTTTAATGAATGCAGGGGAAAATTTTCAGCGAGCTATGGACATAGCATTTATTGGAGAGAAGGATAAGTTTTTTTTATCTATTTATATGACATAACAATGTACTCTCAGTCTGATAAAGAACACTACAATCACTTAAGAAAGGTTTTCTTGAAATGCAAAAAAAATGGCCTCTCTTTGAATTCGAAGAAATCATTGTTTGCCATGAAGGAAGGAAAATTATTGGGGCATATCATGTCAGCTGAAGGGGTAAGGATTGATTCCAGTAGGGTTGAAGCTATACAAACATTGTCACTCCCTAGATCCAAAAAAGAGGTTCAATCTTTTATGGGAAAAATTAATTTTTTGAGAAGATTTGTGTCAAATTTTGTTGAGTTGGTTAAGTATATCACAACCATGTTGAGGAAGGGCAGTGAAATCAAATGGATTGTTGAGTCCCGTGATTCTTTTGATCAAATAAAGAAATCCTTTACTGAAGCCCCGGTTCTTGTCAGCCCAGACTACCCCAAGGACTTTCTTATCTTTTCTTTTTCCTCTTTTGATATAGTAGCAACAGTCTTATTGCAGAAGAACGTTGAAGGCTTAGAGCAGCCCATTGCCTTTTTCAATAGGGAATTGAGAGATGTTGAATTAAAATATGACATCATGGATAAGAAAGCCTATGCATTGGTTAAAGCTCTTAAGTCCTTCAGATTTTATTTCCTGCATTCAAGAGTTATTGCTTATGTCCCATCAGCTGTTGTAAAAGAGATTCTTATTCAACCTGATATAGACAGAAAAAGGAGCAAGTGGATTGCTAAATTGCTTGAATTTGATTTGGAAAGTAAGCCTACCAAATTAGTTAAAGGCCAGGGTTTAGCCAAGCTCTTGGCTGAATCAAATTGCTCAACATTGTGGGGTGAATTTCATCCACTCATGTTCAAAAATTCAGCAGGATGAATTAACTAATAAAGGTTCTCAAATCATCTCTGCATTGGCAAATTGCAGTTGGTACAAGGACATTATATTTTTTCTGAAAAATTTACAGCCTCCAAGTGGTATGGAAAAGAACAAGGTGAGAGCCTTAAAACTCAAAGAAATAAAGTATTGCCTTGTTGATCAAATTTTGTATTGGAAGGATCCATTAGGAGTGCTTTTGAGATGCCTAGACCCCCAAGAAGCCCAAAAGATTATGTCTGATTTTCATGACAATTTATCTGGGGGGCATCATTATTGGAGAACCACGGCATACAAGATCCTCATGCCTAGCTACTTATGGCCTAGTTTGTTCACCGATGTTTGTGCTAAGATCAGAGCTTGTGCTAAATGTCAGAAGTTCTCTGGAAAGAAACAGCTTAAGTCTTTTCCATTAAAGCATGTGGCAGCTTCAGGACCTTTCCAGCAGTGGGGCCTAGATTTTATTGGGAAAATTCACCCCGCTTCCAGTGGTCAACATAGATGGATCTTGACTGCTACATATTACTTTACTAAATGGATTGAAGTTGTTCCTACAAGGAATGCTTCCCACAAAGTGATCATTGGTTTCCTTGAAGACATTATGGCAATGTTTGGGTGTCCTGACAGAATCGTCACTGATAATGCTGCATATTTCAAGGCTAAACCATTGATTCAGTTCTATGAACAGTTTGGGATCACTTTGATTCATTCTACCCCTTACTACCCTCAAGGAAACGAGCTTGCAGAATCCTCAAACAAAATCATTATAAAGATCATTAAAAAGTTGTTAGAGGATAACAAAAAGGCATGGGACTCAAAACTCAAATTTTCTCTATGGGTTGATAGAGTGACGGTAAAAAGGTCCCTGGGACTTTCCCCTTTCCATCTGGTGTATGTAGTTGAGGCAATTTTTCCTTCTCATCTTGCCTTACCTATGGAAAAATTCTTCCAAGATTACCAAGGGGAGCACGATCATATGATCAGAAGGATTCAACAGTTGGTTGAAGTGCAGCAGACTCGGGAGCAGCTTGTAGACAAAGCATATGATCATCAACTGAAGAGCAAGCAGGCATTCTGCAAGAAAGTGAACAAAGAGTATTTTCAACTGGGCGATATAGTGCTCAAGTGGGATGCACCGAAGCAAGATAAAAGCAAGAATGGTAAATTTGAAGCTTTATGGATCGGTCCTTTCAAAATCTGTGAGGTATTCTCTAATAACACTTTCAAGTTGCAGAATATGGAGAATGAAGAGTTTTTTGGTGGCCTTGTCAACGGGAATTTCCTGAAAAAGTACTTATCTTGAGCCTTGAGTGGCTCTTCATGCCATTGTAAATGTCATTTTGTTTTTATTTTTGTACCAATAACTGACCCCATAGCCCTAGGATAATGCACTAAATCTAGTCATTCTTGGCAGCCCGCAGGGGGCATGCCATCCCCTATGGAGCCAATGTTATCACACTAAATTACCTTGGTTTTTTAGTTTGTTTTTATCCTTTTTTAAGCCTTAGATTTTAATTTTTTAAGTTTCATCCCTTTAAAGTTTATGTTTGTTAGGACCCCTTAGATAAATAAGTTTTGAGTCATAACTCATGTTTGATCCTCAAATTGATTTTTGGACTTAGAACCATTTTAGTTCATGATTTAAATTTTGGTCCACTTCATGATTTGTCACTAGGATCGATCCCTCCCATGACTAGATTGATGTGACACACCTTTCTCCTCATTCATGACCCCGTGGGCATGCCTTGATGTCCTTGCTTACCTGTCCAATCATTTTTAAAATTGGAGCGTTGCCCACTCATCAGGCATTTCCGTAGTGCCTTTCTCGTTCATCATGTTTCCACCACGAGTTATGATTACCACAACTGATGTCATGTTCCTTGTTTTCAGTGCCAGGAGTTGGTTAAAGATACCTTCAAGATCTCGTATTTACGAGCCCTAATAACGGTTTGTGATTTGAAAATTCAAGAATGTTGCGCTGCTCAAACTCACAGTTCTGGCCAGGTGACAACGGCATGACCAAATCTGATGTTGAGGTAGATTCGAGGGTCGAAATGTTCGTGACTTCATCCTAAGATTTCGTTGAATATTCAAACATGTGTTTACTCCACAGGTATCCCATGTTGCCTCCTTTGCACATTAATTTTCACAAAGAATTAGCGCTCAGAGTTTGGTTTATCGGGCTTGCATAGTTGTAAGGGACTCATCTTCGCATCATATCCTTGTCTCCTCCCTTTTCAAACCTGTGAACTTCATTTTCTTGTATCAAAGTTTGATTACATCTGCTCGCCATAGCTATTGAAGTTGCAAGCATCTAAACAGTCTATCCTCTGCATACGTATCGCGCTACCCAGAGGCGATGCTTAACCCCTATGTGTCTCCCCTGCTTCCTTTCATTTTTGAGTTAAGAATTTTTACCCAGCTAAAAAGGGCCAATTATGAATTACCCCCTCATTGTCTAAAATCTCAATACCTACACAAATCTAAGGGTGGGATTCCACAGTCAAAACTTGGCTTTTGTAATGTCCCCATTTTGGGACATTATAACATTACAACATTTTAGAGTGTTATGCCTACCCGAATAGCCAAATAGGGGTGACAGAGAGTTAGGGAGATATTGAGGGGTTTATTTGGGCCCGACTTGCATCGTTCATCATCAGGATCCATTCCGCATAGCTTGGATTTGGTTTCATTGTATTCTGACGATTTCCGTAATTTTGAGTTATTATGGGTCATATCTTAATTAAATTCACTAAGAAGGTCATAATGGGCATATTACTTGGAGAAACCTCTTAGTGTGATAGCTCATCGGAATCAAGAAGAAGAGCACTACAGGATAAGATGATGATAAGTGACTTTCAATAATCGGAGAAGCCATAAGGATGGATAAATCACTTTTTAGAGGTAAAATGGTTAATTAATTAATTAATTAAGTGATTTAATCAAGGAATAATAAAATAAAGTAAAAGTCACTTGGAGGGAAAAGTTCAAAAAGGAATTAGGGTTTCCGTGGTGAATTAGGGTTTAGAAAATATATAAGAGAAGGGCCAACGACCTAATTCATCATTATGCAGATTATGACTTGTCATTGAGGAGAGAAGCGCATCTGAGGATAGATAGTTCAGTGGATTCTAGGAGGAAGACACAAGTTGGATGATTTCAGTGTTGAGAGACACACCCTAGTCACTGGGAAGATCATTCAGGTCTTCCATCATTCTTCAGCAGTAGTTACGCAGGGTCCAATAGCAAGGGCACACTTATCCAAGGTGAGGGTGCAACTCCTGAGGAGGTTTAGGGAATCGATTTGTCCCATCCAGGGAGAATTCCAAGATTTCCCTCCGACCCATTTGAGAGGAAGGCAAGGTACATCTTTTTCCTGGTTCCTCGCCAGATTCCAACGGAGGAATCATCTGAGGTGCATTTTCTAGACTTCGACGTGCGACACTTTTGGCAAGTACATTTGGGGTTCCAAAGCGAGCATCATACCAGATTCAGGGAAACCCTTCCGACCCATTTCCCAGTAGAACAAGGCAGTCGTTTTGAGACATATCTCATTCGATTCCAACTGTGGAATCATTAGGACACTTTTTTCTAGAAGAAGAGGGGCACATTCCCCCAGGGGTATCCATCTGGGGTCCATACTCATCAACAGAGGGGTCTGACAAATACCAGTACTGAGGACTAGAGTAGGGTGCATCATTTGGGACAGTTTCCAGGCCATTCTGAGAAGTATAGCTCCTAGGGCGAACTTTCCAGACTTCCAGCAGTTACCATCAGAGCTACCATATTCCCAGCGCACCCATTGATTCCACAACACTCACATATTCCGGGTATTATATTTTAGTTGCTTATTTGTATTCCGACTAAGATCCTTTTATCTTCTGATCTAGCTGAGTGTTTTTATTTTGTTCAGCCGCATTCAGCCTATTGTAATCTGCATAGATGTCATAATACAAACTTTGCAGTCCTTTGTCACATTTATTATTTGTATGATCATTTATATGATGTAAATAATAGATCCTACATACACATTAACAGCATTTCCTAGACTAGCCAAGTCAGGAACATTACAGTGGTATCAGAGCTGGTTTTTCTGCCAACCTAAGGGGAAAATTAGATAAGTATGTAGATACATCATTACCAGCGAGTGGATTGATAGGAGCACAGATGGAGCCTACACACATTAGAGGTAGGGAGCGTTGCTATAGTTGCAAAGTTCCTTGAAATCCAAATCACCGATGCAGGGGTAGAGGGAAGGTGCACATTGTTGAGGTGCACTATGACAGTGAGGATGAAGAGATGCATGTGAATGCAACCATAGATACCTATTTAGAGCAGTCTGATAAGGCTAGTGACTCTTGCGCATCTGAGGGACAGTTGGATGGACAGGATGATAGCAGATATTCTTCATCTTCCCCATCAGGTAATGTTGAGGATTTAACACTTCAACATAGTGGTGACACTTGTGAGGATTCATATGTGTTGGCACTTAAACATGATGAGCTTAGGAGGTTGGATGACCTACCAGTGGGTGTAGACATGGCTTCCAGGAATTCATGTATGGAGAATGATGAGCTTCCTATGATGATTGAACAACATTTTTCATCTTCTCAGTCACCTATGCTAGCTACAACACATGAGAATATCAGTGGCATTCCTGATATAGTAGAGGATCCTTGTGTGGGGATTGTACACAAGGGACATATGGATTTGCAGACCCAGGAGGAGAGGTATGGCTTGGAGTTAGTTGACCTTACACATACCTATTAGTATGAGGAGAGTGAGTCACCACTCTTGGAGTTTCCACTGATGGACCAGGTTATGGAGACCGACAACTTGTTGGGACACTTACTCCCAGGATCGATCTGCAGTGATGAGGATGCACTCCTTATTGGACGGGATGACCATAGCACCTGTTTGGACACATATGTATAGGATCCAGGTGCAGATGATATTAGAAAGGTGAGTGCACAGGAGGATAAAGCTGCCCATACAGGATACAGTGTGATCCAGATAGGGGCCGCAGTTGGTGATGGCGTGCAATGGCATACAGGAGGACTCAGTAGCACATGGGACAGTGGGTAGTTCAGTGCCTTATATTTTGAGGAGTGTGTTTTTGGTGATTCCATTGTTGAAACTAGCAGTGAGAGGCATGAGATAGCACCTTAGTAGGATTGTGACCAGGAGTCACGACACTTGGCAGGACAATTGAGAGTCGGTGAGGGCATGATCATGGCAGCCACTAGATGCATTGATGATACACATGCATTGGTGGTAGGTTATTGTTGGAGGGCCTCGATGACATAGG